>JAQGBU010001890.1:0-11127 GCA_034698605.1 Isotoma decorata | reverse complement strand
AATTTTCGAAATTTGGGCTTATTCAGAAATTAGAATTTCCCTATTCTTTAACATTGTGTTTTTATGAAATTTGTAATCCGCTCTAAAAATGTCAGTTTTTAAGCAAATTCACAAAACAAAATACAATTAGACATTAAAAAAGATGCTTTAAAAGATACAGGGATTAGATTTTTTTTATTTGTGTTTATTCAGACATTGACATTTCCAATTGGTTTAGCGTTGCGATTTTTGAAAAATTACCGTCTTTAACCCCTTGACTGTACTAGATGTAAAATAATCAGCTACTTGGATGTTCATTTTCATTTACATTTAATACTATTATATCGCGACCGGGCATTTAATACGATTTTATCCCGACCGGGCATTTAATACGGTTTGCGGCAGGGTAACTGGGCGACCGGGCGATTTTTACACCCCTACGTCCATGCCGCTTGATTTTCTTAAAATCACACTCGCGCCTGAACGTTTTTGCTACTTTCCCTCGTCATTTATGTACGGAACTCACGCATTTATTCGTTTGGTTTTAGACCAAGGTTTCTCTTACTAAAATGCTGCTTTTATGTATTGAAAAAATGCATCTTTTCTGTGCTCAATAAAAATTAATATCATGCAAGGGATAGATACCATTTTTAACCGTTTATTATTAATCGACTATGGATGCGAAATAATTAGGTTTTATTGATGGGAATTCGTTAAAATCCCAAATGTGGGAACGCGTTGTTTTCCTTCAGCTAATACGTAGCTTAAAGGTATTACGTTCCCTAAAATTTTCTTTCCCTCAGCAATCCCTCAGTCCCACTCAGAACCCATGCAATTTAGAGCTTCTCTTTTTCCTGGGAAATGCTTAAAGCTAAGTATTACCTGACAGGGCTAACTGTATTGGAATTTTTGCATACTTTGAGATCCCAATTCATTGACAAGCTACAAGTTCTGCCACTTTGTTCGCTTGGATATAAATTCCTACTTGACTTCCTGAGTGGATGCGTTGTTACGCATTAATAAATAACTCGTAGTCGAACCGGCTGGCCACTTTTTTTCAAATTAAATTTTCTCATTCTTCCACTAACCTGGGCAACAATTTTGTTTTGATCCTTTAAAATAGCTGCTCCAAACAAATTCCTATCTATTTACAATGTTTGACCCGTTTAGCTCCCTGGATGGCGGACACAACCCCCAAAAGGGGGGAATGGGGATGGCATATATGATATGCTTGGTTTTTGAAAATTCCAAATTTTCAATACCTGCAACTGTAACATTGTGCAGACCTTATGCATTTTTTGAAAACAAGTTTCGAATTTTATGCTTTGTAAATAGTGATGCACATTTTGAAACTGCTTCGGGAATATTTTGTATTCAAAATATCCCAGACCAAACCCTACAAGAAGTTAAAAAAACGAGGTTTGAGGGTTAATAATTTAATTTCAATAAGAATCAAATAAGCTTTTTAAAAAGATAACATAGATTTCGAAAATAGATGATATAACTTCATAGTTCAAAAAGATGGTAGATACGCATTCTCATAAAGTTTAAAAACACTACGTATTACATCTGCTTTCCCTTTTGGTTACTTTTTATTAATTTGGAGAAGTTGAAAGTAGGTGAATTAATATGTTCTATCTTGTTATATTGAAAAACAAATGTAAAAATATTATTACGGATATTTTTATCACTTCAGAACGAGATTGAAACCTAAATGCATCAACTTTTCATGCATTTAAAAAAATGTTCCTGTCTTTTTTCGTCAGTTTAAAATGCTATATTTGATAACTTTTAGCAGCTTAATTATACACTACTCTATCATGTCAACAATCCCATTTTCAATCGCAGCAGCGTGTAATTTAGCAAAGAACAATTTAAAGACATCACTATCGCCAAAATGTTGACGAAGGTCTTTTTTTAAAATCCCAACCCATTTTTCGAGTCCTTGCCAATCCTTACTTTTTATACAAAGACCAACCATATAACGTGCAGCCCCAACCTCAAGAATTATAGCTTCCCCGTCAACATTATCGGGACACGTGTTGCTTACTTTGTAATATTGCTCTGCCATTTCCCTTTGAGTCTTTATAGTTTCTTCATTTTCTTGCTCGAATCTTTCATGCAGTAAAAATTGTTCCTCGAGTAAAAATCGAATCGAAAAGTTCCACTCAGGTTTTCCACAAGCTTTGCCTAAACCTTGGAATTCTTGGAGGTACCTTTTGACAATGTCAATTGTGGTATTGATAGGGACAACATCCATTTTATTCTCTAACAAATCATCCGCAGATTTCAATATTTCACATTTTCTCGTTTCTGTAGAAATGTTTTGCTTATGATGCTGACACAGTCGACAGTCACAAAGGAACTCATGACCAATAAAAAAGTCTAAACGTTGTGGATACGGTTTCATAGGATCGATATAGTGGATAGTAAGTTCTTCGCCGTTTTTAATATTCCTTGTAGCTCTAACAAAAAGGAAATTTTTGCATCCAACCCAATGACAATTGAAGTCAAGACAGTTGTGATTGAAGAATGAAGGGAGGATCCAAAGACCAGTGGAGTTGACTCCGTTGAAAAGGTTTATTTGAAGTTCAGTTCAGTTCAGTTCAGTCATAGTTTATTTGCAAGGACAGATAATACATAATTGACATTATTTTCATAAATTACTCAATTCTTTTCAGTATCAGGTCCTTAGAGAATAACAAAAAATTACGTCGATCAGTACAGAGTATTAATAAAAGTATAGTTAAAATAAATAATTGCAATTTTATAACATAACAAGTATTTTACTACATACATACTATAATTTGAAATGAGTTTTATTTCAATGTATTATTCTTTTTTCATTATAGCGTATTGCCGCATCATCTCGTTTTTTGATTATTAGCTGTCGAAGATTGATGTCAAAGATTGGAAATATCTGAATTTGTTTCATTTCATACGGCAGGTAGTTCCAACACTTCGAAAACTGGTAATAGAAAGATGCTTTTCCAAATTCTGTATTCATTTTGGGTATGACGAAATTGGAACTTTGTCTGGTATTCATGCTGTCTACATTAATATTTTCTAATCTAACAAAGTATTCATTGTATATTTTGTTTAGGGAACTATACAAGATGACATGTTTGTACACTGTCTCAAGTCCATACACTTCATACCTTTCAGCAGCAGATAACCAATTGAGTTTATCGAATGTGTTCATCATTTCTTTTTTGTCTATTTTCCGCTTAAAAATAACAAGACTTGCTAGTTTGAGGAAAAGTTTATCAATTTTATCATACTTAGTCTTATTTAAGTTTCCCCATGCAGAGATACAATAATCATAAATAGAGGTTACTAGTGCAGTTGAGAATATTTTCATATATTTCTGATTTACACATTTCTTATGTTTATTAAGTAGATATAAGCGATTTACCATAGTTTTGTAAACTGAGTCGTACTGCTGGTCCCACTTCAGTTTATTGTCTAATATTACACCCAAATATCTAAATTTCTCAACACATTCAATAATGTTATTATACACATATAGCTTTAATGCATGATTTACTTTAATTGACATAGGGGCTATGATCATGCTTTTAGTTTTACTTACATTAATTACCATGTTGTGCGTCTGACACCATTCTGTTAGTCTGGTCAAGTCCTCCTGAACATCTTTCTCTATTTTTTCAGCTGATATTCCGCTAGAATAAAGAGCTAGGTCATCCGCGTAGAATACGCACTTACATTTCTGAAAGATTTTTGGGATGTCACTGATGTAGAAGGAGAAGATAAGTCCTGACATTGAGCTTCCTTGGGGTGTTCCACGTTGCATTCTCATAGAGTCTGAGACACTGTTACCTTGTTTAACAATAACAGTCCGATTGGTGAAGTAGCTGGATAGCCATTTAAATACTTTTTCTCGAAATCCAGCAATTTTCAATTTTGACAGAAGATATCCATATTCAACCCGATCGTAGGCCTGAGAAAAATCGACAAAAGCTATCACCGTCATCTTTCTTTCGTCACCTGCTCGCCGTACAGCATTAGTCAGTTGTAGTATAGCACTTTGAGTTGATCTTTGACGTCTGTACGCGTGTTGTTCTTCGTTTAGTTGGTTACTTTCTTCTAGATGTTTCGACATTTTTTCATAGATTAGTTTCTCAAGTATTTTTGCTGTTGATGAGATGATCGATATAGGACGATAGTTGTTGCATGAAGTTTTAGGTCCTTTTCCTTTATAAACCGGAATTATAATGGCTGTTTTTAGTAGATTGGGCATGGTTCCGGTGTTTAACATTTCATTAAATAGTTTCGTTAGAATAGGTGTTATTTCGGTTGCACATATTTTGTAGAATTTAGCTGGGATTTCATCGCTTCCAGGGGGTTTGTTGGTTTTTAGATATTTGATCCCTGATAGTATTTCTTCCTCATCAAACCTGATGTTGTCGATGACAGCTTCTTCTAACTGAGGATTTACGTCGTTTGTTTGGGTGTTGTTAAGTTTTGTATGATGTAATGATGCATGTGTCAATGGGGATCCCACGAATGTGCTACATAGTGTGTTTAAGATTCCTTTTTCATCTGTGATAGTTTCATCATCGTGTATGAGTTTCTGAATTTTTATTTCTGTTTTTTTGCGGCCAATATCAGTGTTAAATGATTTCCAAGCCTGTTGCGGTTCATTATTACTGCTTTCAATAATATTTTTAATGCACTTAGCTTTTAATTTCACTTTAAGGTTGTGGCTTTTGTTCCTGAGTTTTTTATAATTTGTCCAATCTATATCTGAATTCGTTCTTATGGCTGTATGTTTTGCTTTATTAACACAGGAGCGCACCGATGTGTATTCACTGGTCATCCAATTGGGTTTATTTGATTTAACTCGTATAGTTCGAAGTGGAGCATGCTTATTTAGTATAATTTTGATGATACTGCAAAAGAGTTGAAATTTTTTATCTATATCATTTGAGATATCAAGGCTCCACCATGGGGCTTCAGTTACCATGTTTTTTAGTTCCGTTTCATTAGTTTGTTTATAGTTTCTGGTTGTTATTATTTTGGGCTTTCCTTTGTGTTCTTTTTTCACTTTACGCACAGTGTACACAATATCATGATCGGAGATTCCAGAGCGGATTACACCGCTTTTGTTGATCTCGGGTTTGTTTGTAATAATGAGGTCAATTAAGGTACTACTTGAGGTAGTTACTCGAGTTGGTTGTGTGATCGACTGACTGTAGGCATTTCGGTCTGTAATGAGTTTCAATTCATTCAGGTGATGGTATGTTTGGTCCAAGTTGAGGTCTCCTAATATGTACAGTTCGAAGTCTCTGAGGGAGATCATTTCAGTTTCTAGTTCGTTGAGAAATGATACTGGTGTTGTGGAAGTTCTGTATATTTGCATTACTGCTATGGGTTGAAGGTGTGGTTTTTTAATTGTAAACTTTAGACATTGCACATTTCTGCAGTTCGTGAAGGGATTGGGCTGGTTTTCTACCTCATATTCGTTTTTCACATACGCTAGTACCCCTCCTCCTCTTTCTCTGTAGCGCTTTATATCTGGTCTATCCATTCGAAGAACTTGGTATCCTTCAATTTGTATCTCTTCGTTTGTTATCTGGTTCCACAGCCAGCTTTCTGAGATGGAAAAAACGTCAAAGGAATTTTCTGTGATGATTTCAGTGATGTCATCTTTTTTGATTTGGATAGAATGTCTCGTACATTGCAATGACCAATTTTTAATCCTTTAGGTAGTTGTATTTTGTGAGGATTTTCTGTTGCATTTTGCAGTACTGTGTTGATAGCATCATCAATGTTGGTGTCTATTTCGTGGCACTTTTGGCATATCCAGTCAATACTTGAACATGTGTAGGGTATTGGTAGATTTTTCATGCATAGTCTATGATATTTGTCATTGCATTTTGTGCATGTTAGTAGAACCTTCCGGCCGTCTATCTTGTTGCATTTCAGACACGTTTGATTCTCAAATTTTGATTTTGTACAGTGTTTACACTGCCAGGCTGGGTCATTTTGTAGATTATGAAAGTCTCTATATGAAACTATTTCTGTACATTGTTTGTGATAGTACCTATTGCAGTGTAGGCACTGAATTATCAATTGGTTTTTCTTTTGAGGTTTATCACATACACAACACTGAGGTCCTGGGTTCAGAAGATTTTGTCCACATAATAGGTAAAATAGTAGCAAAGTTCTTTTTCTTAAGTTTGAGGTTGATGGCCTTTTCTGGCGTTTATGGTTGTCTATGTTATTGATAGACGAATGTTTGTTTGATACTGTATTGGTACAGTAGTAACGAGGATTTGTCCATTGTGTGGCTTTATGTAAAACAGTTTGCAGATAGATAGGTAAATTTTGTGTCTTACTTGGTACGATAATATCTAATATTTTATTTTCCAATGTTTCCCAATAACGTTTTTCAGAAATATTTGGAAGAGTTTTCACACAACACTGTTTATTTATATTACACAATGAAGGTATTTTTTTGAGCAATATTTTGGTGCTAGTCTCACTTTTATAAGTCAAGAATGTTAGGGCAAAAAATAATAAAAGGCCAGAGACAAAAATTCGTGTGTCTGCCATAGTGAAGACTTACATTCACATATTCTTGCACCATCTCCCATTCCAAATCATCCAGCAATGATCGAAAACAGCAGAGCTAAATTGTTAAACCAAATGTAAGAAATTTTTACTCTATGACTATGCGTCATTTAAAGCGATTTATAGTCTAACACTTCAAAAGTTATATTCAGAGCTGGCTCATGAAATCTTGTATTTGTAAACATTTTGTTAACAGGGGCTTAGAACCCTGGAAAGTTCCGAATCATGCTAGGAAAATGAGTAGTATTGAGCGACTTCTGAAGGCAGAAGAAGATTTTGTAAAAGGACGTGAAACAAATGGCAACAAAGTGTTTCACGACTTTCTAACTCCATTAGTTTGGCCTCTGCCAACAAAACTTTTAGCACTAATTTGGGATGCTCTTGGCAGGATTGTTCTCAAACCAATTTCTCATGGACTTTCGCCTTTAATGATTTCTAATGAAGAACACCGCCTTCTTGGACATTCTGTTGCTAACATTTACTTTATGACAAGTCTCCGGGCACTTGTACCTTCTGTTGGTTAGTTTAGAACTATTTATTATTGAAAGCAATGTATTTTAAGTTGTACAGTTTTATAGGCTTGATTCGATTTTTTATTAATTTTCACAGAAATGTACGTGTGTCCAGTTGCAAAAGGTTGTAAGGTTGATTTCTGTGTACATTCAGTCTCAGAGGCGATTGGAACTCAAGATGAGTTGGATCTATTTACAAAAGTTTTGCTTAAACAAGAATTGGATGAGATGGTCGCTGCTTGTAAGGAGTTAAAAATGTGAAAAAATTAAACACGCTAGAAGATGTTCTACAGGTTTTAGCAAAGTGCAGAAAATAGAGAAATTACTCAACGTATACTAGGAGAATGACAAATATTATGAAAACACTGAAACAGCTATGATCCTTCCAAGCCAGCCAATTTCTAAAACTAACAAACATAAAATTTGGCCTCTTAATGCATGGGTACAGAAGAGAAATGTCATATTTTCATCATACATGTCTCAAAAAATCACATAAAAGTTCGGTGCTTTCAGAAACATTCATTTTAATTTTTTATGATTTTTCATATAGCATATAATCCAAATCTGAGTTTTATAGTAAAAGCCCTTGCAATAGTAGCACACTTGATACTTCAGCCATCTTAGTCGAATACGAATCAAAAAGTCGAATAGTAAAATAAATTGTCGAATACGAATCGAATAGTCGAATAGTAAAAAAAAAAGTGTCGAATACGAATCGAATAGTCGAATAGTAAAAAAAAAAGTGTCGAATATGAATCGAATACGAATCACTTTACTATTCGATTCGTGTTCGATTCGATTCGACTTTTTCGAATGCTAACTATTTGCTATTCGACATAGTACCAAGTGTGAATATTAGTAGTATTATGACTCTGTTATTACATTGAGTCAGGCTCAAATGTAGAAGTGATGTGACTAATTGATATCTAATAATAATCATTTATTAGAGAACAAGTATTTTAAGCTAGCTACGCTACGCTGGCTTCTCCAAAAAATGCGCTTTTGTGGTCGTGGCTCGTGGGTATGCCAAAACTGACTTCTAATTAAGATGTCAGAGGTCGGCCACCGGCCAGTAAGATTTATCGTCTTGTATAAAAGTAATACGAAACAATAGTGCATAAGAAACACCCCCCAGTAAGTTGTAATCCAGGGATGTCATCCCATAAGATAACATAAAATTTGAGACCGTTTCATAAAAAATAGCCAAATAAAAGGCTATTTTTGAAAAATATTATGATTATGAGTGAGGGGAAATAATAACGCGTGTTTTGCCTTTTTTAATGAAACGGCTCTATCAATTTAGTGCGTAGTGCTAGACCTAAGTAGGTGTGCTAAAATAGCCGTAGGATATCACTTCCGACAAAATTCTAACTTTTTACTGAAAGGTCGTAGGTCAAAAGTGTGTATACAAAACTTGTTGGTCTTGTCAATACAAATCGATTGGTATGCTGCATGACCATGTTCGACTTCAAATTCTTTAAATTGTGAACTTTGACCTGCGACGGGTGAGGAGGTCAAGTTAGAGTTTCAAAACATGGCCTAGCACACGTTTTTTTTCCTCCTCTTTCGAATGGTACCTTTGGTTTGCCTATAAGTGCAGTAGTTTCAAAACCCATAGACCCCCCGAGAAACGAAGCTTTTTATATAAAGGATGGGACCCACTGCCACTGCATGTTTGCATTGTGGTACTTACCCCATAAGGAAGATAAATACAGCATATAACAAACGAATAAGATTAATTTAATTCAGAAGATATTTCATGATATATCAAGGTAAACGTATGAGATAAATAAACCAAAACGAAGTATTCTTTAAATAAAAAGGTCCTAGACAAGCATAGCAATGACAGCATCAATACAGACAAGCATAAATACGGGGCAGAATCAATCAATACATTCATTTAAGTGTACTTGAAAAAAATATTATTCTAACGAATTATTGTCAGTAATAATAACGACGAGTTTAGTTGAAGTTGTAGTTATTTAAGTTTAAGGTTAAAGGTTATAAATTGAAAGCATTACACGGTAAAGCAAGAAACGATTTACATGTAGAAGAATCTCGGATAATGAAATAAGAAGAATTTTACATAAACAATCATGAAAGTCCTATTTAGATCAAACTATGATTTGTGCGTTGAGAAGTATTTTCTCAGAAACCCTAGCTCTCAACGGCTAAAACGCTGTTCGCCATTTTAAGGATTAATTGAACAATAGGTGTTCTTGCTGACAACCGAAATAAAGGAGATGTATTACAAGGAGGAGGAAACTTCCAATTCTTATTTTCTACTACCAAAAATTACGTTAAAACCAATACACAATTTTAGTCATACCTTTCAACCTTTTTAGGGAGCATTCGGATTGACCTTAGGCTCAAGAAGAATGTAAAGAACATATACAACACAGCCAAAGGCGTTCCAATGAATGATGCAAAATGAAGTAGCTTTCCAAAGACGAATCCCACTAACTCGAACCACTTCAATCTATATCCAATTTTATTGCATCCAGGATTCAGGAACTTCAGAAGGGGAAACATACAAGGCAATAGTTCAGCCATCGGTATGGCTATCAATGGCACAAATATTGCTGAAAAGGTTCCAAATGTGAGCACCATACTTGCATAATGGTCCGCTTCCATTGACAAACCCTCTACAAAAAACAAATTTTTTTCAAATTTCAAAGTCTTGAGAGCTTATTAATAGTGCCAAGTGAATCCGAACATACCATTCTGAGTACATTTCGTAATATTAATAAAAAATATTTAAAACGCCGGTTTTTACCTGACATGTATTTTGTTCCCAAGTATATCAGTGAATTGAGGAGGCACACATTTTCTTGATCTTTAGCATACATTGCAAGCTGAACGCACGAGTTACCAATTATAACTGCAGTTGTGAATGTCAGCATAAACGTATACGGAATGTCGTATTTATTCGCTTTGATCATTATCATCCAACTCATTGTCGTCGCCATCACATACATGGCGGTCATTATCTTCCGAATTTTGTACAAATAGTACCATTTATTGTTAAAAGAAGGCTTCATCACTTTTATCTGGGATGATTCTTTGTCCCATACATACGGGAAAGAAAACACAACTCTACCGATTTTAAAAATAATCATGAAATGCTTTAAAAGATTTCGAGTGATCATTTTACTGATTGAAATTGCTTTATTTTATATCCGCAGCCGGCTATAAAATTTGAAATCTATGTATCTCCCTTATTAAAGACCGTATTGAAACGGGACTTTGATTATCAGAATCCTAATTTTTTGAAGTATTTTATGCGATAGCCAACCTTGGAGATAATGGAACTTTAAATTTAACATTCATTAGATTTGGCCATTTCTGACTTGCTTGTGGCCCACTGTGCTGCAGAATGACTTTCTCAGCTCTTTGTGCAACTAAAACCAGGGTGAAAATATTCCTTTGAGTCAGGGTAGGTTTCAACACACGTAATGTAGGTTTCAACGTTTCCGTAAGTGCAGCAATTGAAAGCTTAATTCAAATTCAAGACATTCAAATAGTCATTTGATATTAACAAATAATTAATGTATTTGATCAAGTTTCCCCTTCTTGTAGTCCATCGTATTTGGAAATTGTGAAACATAAAAAACATGAGATAGGTGTAACTAATGCATATTACACTCGGGGAAAGAGGAAGTAATATTTATGCTATAACGGATTTCGTGAGAACGTACCTAAGGTATTTTCAGCTAGGATGTGCGAGCTTAGGAAGTCAACCAACTAATTACTTTTTATACACTTAGCATTGGAAATGATATTACTTGAAAACTGATTAAATGGGTTAGATGATGAAGGAGCTATACTGTGATGGAAAGGTACGATTATAAATTATTTAGAGGATTAACTTTAGAAGTAGAAACTCTTGATTGAATACAGGTAAATTTATCTTAATTAAATTAACTTCAATTCTCATTTACCATTTCCTAGCTCATAAGTGATGCAGTTATAATTGGGGACTCGTGCATTCAGCTTGCAACGTATGCTAAAGATCAAGAAAATTTATGCCTCCTCAATT
>JAQGBU010001889.1:0-11127 GCA_034698605.1 Isotoma decorata | reverse complement strand
ATTGTTAAGTAACCTTATAAGGGGGAGGTTCACAGTTTATAAAAATAGTATCAAAGTGCTTCTCATCTCATGTGAAGCAAGTTCAAAAGGTTTAAACGGCACATTTCTATGCAATTCCACGTTCATCTCCCTTCACATTCATAGAACAATCAAAACTTTTAATTCCCGTTTAAATTCCCTTTTCACTAGATCATTTCTGCCTCTCCCCTGCTGGGAATTCTGTCATTTCTCTGTATATTTCTGTTTAGGTCAAAGAGTATACATTTTGTATTGGAGTTTAGTGAAACCGTATAGTGTCTCATTTGACCCTCTTGGACCCTTTTTTGAAAGTTCATCAAGGTTTTGTTTTCGTTTACATCCTCAAAGCTCCCATTTCCTGAAACAACAAAAGGTTTCCCTACTTCCTGAAACGTAACAATTCAAAAAACAAAACGTTCGTCTTTAAAAAACAACTTACCGTCGTATACAAGGTATTTGTGAACAACCCATTCAAGTTGTAAAGGGCCTGGTGGTGGTCCATGAAAATGCCGGAATAGAAACAAACAAAGTGACTAGTGAATAACAAAAAAGCATGTAACAAAAATGAGACAATTGTAAACATAAAAACTAAAGTATAATAGAGCTGCATCATAAAGTCTCATTTTGTCATTAAACTTTCCTCGTAATAAAAATCCTTTATACCCAACCCGGCTCTAGTTTATCCATCCAAAAATAAAGGTTTTTAACGATTTTCGGTACTTTATTTCTTCTCCCTATCTGACTTATTTTTGAATGCACATGACTTTCAAATGACAGTCGGGGATTCCCCTTTACACAGTCACATCATTCGTGTCAAAATACATCTGTACAAGCAACTAACTCACTGAAACCCATACTTCACTCCATTTCTACAAAATATCATAATCTACTTAACTTTGCTCCAAAAAAGAGGAATAATTACATTATAAAACTATAATGGAGGAAACCTTGCAAAAATTATACGCAAAAGTTTCTTACTCAACCTAATCTACTGTGAAGGTTCCTTCCTCTACTAACTCTCCATATTAACTACTCCGTAATAAAATACAACAAATTATCTGTTTTCCATTCAAGTGATAATATATTATTCTGTGGATTGGGAATTCCCATTCAAAATGTGGAATTAACATTAACTTGAAAAGTCATTTTTTGTGGGTTAAATTTTATGTGTATGATTATTATTGTGTCATTATTCCTGGATGAAGCACAAAGTGAACTATATTTTATTACTGTTGTGTGTATTCCATTTTACTACTTCCATGGGAAGGTTAACCAGTTTCATGGGAATTTTGTTCCATTTAAGTCTTGAAATGAACCACTGGAAAATTTTACCAATTCATTTGTAAACTACTCGTCATTCTGGAAAATTTAATAATTTTGCAAGTCTTAATACAAAATATTATTTGCAATAAATTTACATCAAAGTCAAAATCCTATTCCATATTTTGGAGTAAAATTTGAAGTGATTTACTTATTTTACTATAATTCCTTCCTGTTACAACGTGTCATCTCCACTTGTTAATAAAGTGACTCATGGATTTTTTATAAATTCTGTATAACAATTAACTTGTTTATGATTTTATAAATCTGGAACATTTTCCTTTTCCTCATTTCATTAGCAATTGTGCTCTGGTGTAGTTATGTAACGTGCTTCTGTTTGTTTGTTAACATTTAGAATAAATTATTGAAATGTAACTCCATTGGATATTTGCATTCAATTGTATAGGGAAATGATATAAGCATTTTGGAAAAGGAATAAATAACGAGAGCAAGGTTTATCACCATTTGTGAACTGTTTGTTAAACTATATTATTATTAAACAGTTTTATTTATGTGAGACCCATCAACCTAGACTCCACAGTCAATTTAATATTGGCTTATAATTACTTAATACTACAAACAACACTATAATTGGGCTACTAAACCCGTCTGGAATTATATTTATGTGTGAATTGCGATAAGTAAATAATAGAAATTAGAAATAGGCCAAATCGTTTAGAAAAATATGATTTGTGTGTGTTAATTGAATAGTTGGAAGTAAAAGTGTTGCAATTACTATTTTAGAGTTTGGATTCTTCCTCATTTCGTACTAAGCAATTATACTTTGGGCATTATCACTCAAATATAAGTTTAAACTTGTGAGTTTTATTAGATGTGAATTAAACACGCAAAAACATATTTAAATTTAGAGATCTTCCACAACAAGTGTATGGAAATAGGAAAGTTCATTAACTGTTATCTTATATTCACATGTAAAGTATACACACTACAGTGGGTTTAGTTCCGGACATTTTTTACTTCCGTACTCTTTATCTGTGTGCAGTTCCAGTTAAACATTTCTTGTCACTTTTAAAAACATACAATTCGTGAATTTATTGTGTTTTTCTAAGATTAAGTGAACTTGTGAGTTAATAAAGTTAAAAATGAGTGAAAATAGCAATAATAAGGATCAAAATACCACCTCCAATAATAATAACAATAATAATAATAACAAAGGACCTTATAAACCTCGGGATTTATTTGGAGTACAACTTGAGGTAAATTTATATGTCTATCAAACTTAACTGAAATGTTAGCAAATTTCATAAAAACCAATTAAAATAACTTCTTGTTATGCTATACTATATAATGACCTTAAATCCACAAATGTCTATCATTTTTTTTAAGCCAAAATCTCTTTTTTTTTCAAAATTTATTTCCAAAATTCTTTCCAAATCCCTGTAGCACTGCACAAGGTATTCAAATTTTTATGAAAAGCCGGCATTTATAACTTTAAAAGTCAAGTGTGAATAATTAAGTGAAGGGGTTAATTGAAGGTGTTTTTAGCCTAATCCATCCGGATATAATAAATTTAAGTACAAATCCTTACTAAAATCGTATTTAGATTACTTTATGGACATTAGCAATATATAATTAAGGTTAATTGGGATGGTCACCTTGCAATTCTTATTTCAATGTCGATGATGCTATGGTGTGGCATTGCCTATTGAAATGATGATACCTTTTTGTATGGACTAAACATAATTTTGCCAAAAGGAACCACAGTCACACTATCAACCAACTAACACATTTACAAGCGTGAAATTAGAAAAGGCATTGAAATTACATTTGTCATGCATCCCAACCAAATTTTAACACATAATTCTCATCATCATCATCATCATCATTGTCAAAAGTACAAATTCACTCAGGATTCACAAGTGTGATTTGTGGATGATTTTTAAATGTTTTAAATGTCTTTAGGCTACTTGGTCATTCCCTTTAAACTCTTCTTTGCAAGACATGCCTGCCCCCTAAAACAATATTCTTACACGCAGAAAGGCTTTCAAATTTTAAATTTTATCTAGAATTACTTTTTTCAATGAGAAATATTCACAAAAATTTGGAATTTAGGTTGGCATTTTTGGGATAAAAAAACGTTTTGTAAGTAGGGAAAATCGCTTTGTTAGCATGATTTGAACTTTTCATCATTTAATGAGACTACTCTTCTTGTGACTGTAATCACGTGTTGAAAACACGTTTGACTTTGTCATTGACGTCCATAGGTCATTTGAACTGCTTTTTGAATCCATGTCACTTTTTATAAATGATTTTTGTAAGGTTGATAGGTTTCGTAGATAGTACGCAGCACAAGCAATAATCATCGCATAAACGTAAGACGATTTGTCTTAAAAAAGTTTTAAGATGGCAAACATGATATAAAAGACCGTGGCCGGTCAAAACGTCGAATCAGGAACGTCAGGACTTTTTTTTCGACGTTCCTGATTCGACCTTCTGCCCTACAACCATAAAAGACTTCGCTTAGTTCCCTTGTTGAAGATAAAGTGTTCTTTTGTCAACTTTCCATAAAAGCCATGAAGTCTCAAAACTTCCAAAAATTACTAAGAATTTTTAAAATTACAAATAGCATGCATTTTGGGATGAAAAAACTTGTAAAATGAATAACTCGAACGGGACTCATAATTAATATACAAATTACAAAATTTAAAAAAAAACACAACATACGTTTCTAAGCCGGCAAGTTTTTTTTTACTGAACCAAAAAGACATTAATTTTTAAACCCTCTATTGTATACTGTACATTTGAGTAAAAACTTTCATTCAAAGTTGAAAAGAAGATGAAATTAACAAATGGGTTAATGAAGGATAATTCTCAGTGAGCATCTTTAAAAGTAAATAACTTTCACATAAATTCATCTCCTAATTACTTTTTGTTCTCAAGCTCAAGTAGTAAAACGAGACAAAGGACTTTTCACGATATTATTAATTATACATTTCAAAAAATTATACTAATCTGTAAAACAAAATTTTAAATAATTTTTGTCTACGACTTAAACACTCAACTTTACTGTTTTCACAAGGCAAAAATACCTTAAAACCTTAAAAAAAATCTTTGTTTTCAACCCAAATTTTACCTTGGGTCTGTACCTGTTCAAAGCAAAACCCAGGAGCAAAACAATAAAATATTTTGGACAAATAAACCAAACTTTTATACAGAAACCTTGAAAAAACGCGTCTCTTCTTTTAAACAATAGCCACATGATTTTTGAACCTATAGTAACACTTTTCAAAGATTTAAATGAAGATAAGACTACTTAAAACCATTTACTAAAACACTTGTACTATTCAAATTTGACAATGTAGCCAAAAGGCAGAAGGAAGTTAATTATTTCAAGTAGTGACAAGTTAATATATTTGAGTATATTTTTGTTTGCTTAGATTTGGTTGTTTATGCTGAGTTAAAAGAGCGGATGGGATTGTTATTGTTACCATTGTGTATCAAGTGAATAGTGAAGATGAGTGGCTTCACTCACAAATCATTTTTTAATTTTTTAAAACAATGCATTGTTACAACTGACACTTCAACTCCCTTTCATTCATCATGTTTATTTAGCTTCTTATTCAAATAAAACATACAAAAAAACACATCTTAAATCTACATAAAAAACTAATCTCAATTTTAAATCAAAACTTTTACTTATTTTTATTAAACCTCTTCGTCATTGTATTAAACTATGAGCCACCCTAATCAAAACTATTTCCTTTTCTTGACTTTCCTTGTTTTCAAGAATTAAGAAAATGCTACTGTTTTAATTTTTGTTTTTACTTTTACTTAAAAATTGCCGGTTTGGCTTTTCGAGTACTAATTTGATGTAAAAATTTATTGTCCCAGCGTTGATAGAAAATTACCGACTTGAATGCTTTTTTTATGAGCAATTTAGTTAAAAGTTTATAAAAGATGTACAAGAAAATCTGGAAGGGTTCACTAAAAACGTGCTTAGTGTATTTTTATTATTTCTATTTTGGTTTCACTGTTTCGGGCTTTAGAATATTTTTGGACGTTGTTTGCGTAAAGTATTTTTATTTAAAACAATCTGCCGAAATTGTGGGAATTCTATTTTTGTCGCAATCTTATGTCTTCAATTCTACTGTTTGTAATAGCTCATTTATTTGGGGAAGATTCTAACTCAAACTTTACAGTAAATCAATACCATAAGGAAAATCGCAATAAAACTTCCGGTCAGCCAGGGTTTAATGTTCAAAGATGAATAGTTATATTAAAGGAGGTTAGAATCAAAATAGAATAGAAGCGATTTGAGTAAGGAACTCATTAAAAGAATCTTATATTCTGTCCTATTCCGGCTGTGAATGGTATTGACCAGTTCAAGAGTCAACTTATTGTTTAAATTACTTGGAATTGATAACCGAACTAATTGACATCAATTAGGGAAATAACCAATACCTTCAAGGAGTCTCTCTTAAACCATCAACTTGAAACTGGAAAGAGATAAACACTCTAAACTCGACTATTTCACTATCCCCTTAATAAAAATACTTTTTTGGTCTAAAAATACACCGCCCATCATTTCACCATCCTTTAATAACACCCCTCCTGCACTGCTTCTATTTGTAGGTCAAACGATCAACCCTAAATATAATCTACCATTTAAATTCTTAATTTTATAATGGATCTATTTAAGAAAGATATAAAGAGTCAAAGGTGTTAATTAGATGCCGACACACACAAAGAAAGACCACAACACACAATAATAAAACATTTGAAATATTCTCAAGGTCTCTCTTCATCTCTCTCTCTGTCTCCCAAATACATTTCCCATCAACCGCATGCAAATTTAATGTAAATTAATCCATCTCTTTTAACCATTATCACTAATATTCAAATAATCCTCGTAAAAAAGTGCAATAAAATTTTAGAAAATAAAATATTTCTCATCTTTTTAAAAAGTAGAACGATTTATTCGAGATTGCATTTTATTTTTCATGGACTAGAAATTCTTGTTAGACTTTTCGTCTACTACTTTTTATCATTTCATTTCACACTCTCACAGTCACTCATCAGACACAGTCAACAGTCAACAATATTTAATCCTTTTAATCTTTTTGTTAACAAAAAAGTTTGACCACTCTCTTGAATAAATGTCAGATGTGCATCTTGGCTTTTTTCTCTTGCTACATACACTTGGTCATGGGAAATTTTTCCCTGCGTTTGAAATGAAATGTGCAAAAAAGAAGTAAAACGTGCCAGTCAAATATGAATGACATACATTATTGTTACGCTTTACATATAGTGACCACATTGTCATATTAAAAATGTGGTTTAGTTTTGAACTTTTCTAGAAAAAACTTTATTAGAATACATGTTTTCTTCTTAAGATTTAAGATGTAATTTTGATTTTTTTGTTTAATTTCAGGTGACAAGTCTGCTATTAGAAGCTGAGTTAAGAAAATTAGCAACTTTGCAATCGGAATTGGAATTTTCCAGTCAAAGTTTAATAATTGAAAAAGATGATGGACGAAGGGAGGAACATGAAGAACAACAGTTTGAACTTATTCTTGCCATCTCGTAAGTTTTTTTAATTCATTATATAAAGTTACCGTAAAACGCGATTTAGAACCCCCCCCCGGTTTACAGCCCCCCTCTAAATAACTCCCCAGGTCTAGCGACTAGTTTGAAAAAATAACGTCCCCCCCCAAATACAGCCCCATCAAAAAATATAGTTTAGTGTATAAAACATAGAAAAAAGTAATTTTAAGATTTTACATCTAAATTTGTAAGAAATTTTTGATTTTAAAGACTAAAAATATTGGTTTTTTGATAAAAAGTTCTTTGATTTTTGCTTTGAAACTATAAGTCCCCCCCCAGAATAGAGCCCAACCCCGAAATAGAGCCCCACCCTTTTTGGAGGGTTGAAAAAATAACTCCCCATGGGGTTCTAAATCGCGTTTTACGGTAATTAATTTTAGTACAAAATCAATTTGTTAAGAACACAAACAATATCCTTTACTTTCGTTTTAGTACAGTTTTTAACTCATTATGTATTTACACTACCTTCACATATTAAAATAAAATAGCTCTTCCCCTGATTTGTTAATTTTCCAACAAAAAAACAATTAGTAATTTGCATTAGTTAATCAAAAATACTTTTGCAACATAATTAGTAATTTTTCATACCTACAGTCCATTTTAAAAGCAAAAAAATTACAAAAATTCCATTCTTTTAAATTTTCTTAATTTACTTTATATTGTTAATCAATTTTTTTAATGAAGTAAGAAAATTATTCTTAATTATTTTACGCCAACTTTAAAAAACTTTGCAAACAACCTTCTATCAATCTCCTATCACTTCATTCCTTTTACATGATACTACTCGAAGAACATAAAATGATTATGATTATCTACGCACGATTATTTGCTTAACATTTTGCGTGAACAATTAAAAAAACCAACAAAACCAAACTACCAGTTATTAAAAATGATCAACAATAACAAATGGAAAGGACCTCGTGTATCCAACATAATAAAAATACCAAATTCCTTCAGTTTTTGTGTACATTGAGAAAGTTACAAAGATTTTTTGTCCTTTAAATCCCTCTCACTCTTTCTAACTCAACAAGATTGACAATTATTACCTTGAAGATTATTTTCTTATAAAAAACAGTCTCTTTAAAACATTTCATTTAAGGTGTGTGTATACACCACCGGCTTTACAATAAACAGAGATGACTCACAACTTTTTTTTTTATTATTAAAATCATTAAGCAATCAACACTGCCTGTGGTCTTAGACTAAAAGAGGAAAGCAGGGTCAAATACCAAATTCCTTTAATTTTACAGGCTGTACAGGCAATGTTAAACCTTTCAAATGTCTAACCTCTGACCTTGTTTTTTCTTATTTTATTTTATTTTGCAGGCGAATTCAAGCTCAAGCTGAACAATTGGACAGAGAGTACAAAGTTCATGCTCTAGGAGCCCTTAAATGTGCCCCTTTGAGAGGATCTGGAAAGGTAATTTTCTTTTAATTTTTGCCAAGTTTTTTTTATACCTAAAAGTTTCTAAATATCATTTAAAAAAATGAAGAATAACTTTTTGTTGATGTGTGGATGTTAATGATTAGAAAAGTGCTTGTGGTGATTATCCTAAGAGATTATTGCGTGTGGATTATCTAATTTCTCTATCTCATTTGCATACATTATGATGTCTCTCTCTCTTTCTGTGTTAACAAGTATTTGAATAAGAAGAACTTTTTATTTGCTACCATAAAATAAAATATATAGGGAGATGTAGTGTTATGATTTGGTTGGTAGGTATGGGTGGTTTGGTTGACAGTAGCAAAAGTGATTAGCAAATGAGTGGCAGTGGCACTTCTTTCTCGCAGCATAAACATTCTACAATTTGTCCCATTTGCATAATATTCACTTTTTCTATCTATGAATATCTAAATAAAGTCCAAATATTATGCAAATTCACTGTAAGAATCAACTTGTACCGGTAACAGTTGTTCGCAAATTTTGTGTAAGATTTTTCCATCAGTTCCCCTTAACAATTAATTAATTCGACGCTCTGAGAACCAAAAGCATATCTTACTAAGGAATTTTACAACTTAAATGCACAGATTTCTATCAGTTTCCTCGAGTTACACGTTTTAAGCATATAATTCAGTAAATTTTTGTATACGAGGCTTTAATTTTTTGGAATGAACCGCGTTACCTGCCATACTAAATTTTTATAAAGTTTTAAGCTTTTGTTGCCATAAAATAAATTCAACGTTGCCTTGGTCCTGTTATAAATAAACTTTTTGAACTGTTTGAAAAAGCCCCTTAAACTCCTTAAAACCCCCATATTCTGGGATATTTTACGTAAAAACCCCCGGTATGTCTTACCCTGAGTTTATTTAAGCACCTGAGCTAATCTTAAGCCTGTTCAAAACTATTTGCAAAGTATTATCTCTTACTCAATGAAAACATCACCTAAAAACCAAAAAATTCCCAACTTAATTTATAAACTGCCCCAAAAACAAAATTGAAAAACCTCACGTTCACAGTTTGATAAAGTGCCAAATAAAATTAACAATTGCTTTCATCTTTTGACCAGATTACGCTAACTAACCAACTAAGTAATAATAAAGCTAAAAAGAGTTAATAACCAAACTGATTACCAAAAGCCTTAACTCTACTACTGCCTTTTAAAATCCTAACACAAATTGCACCTCTCTCTCTCTCTTTGTTGGTGCAAATTCAAATTGTATTTCAATTTGTGTGCCCAGTAGTACTAGTCTATGTCATACTGCCACCACTGCCACATCCACTCTCATTCATTATCATCATTATTATTCAGATGAACTTTTTATTCTTTCAAAAATTTACATAAATTCCAGAAAGTCAGCCACCACCACACACACTTTCCCTTTCATTCTTATCACCCTTAATATTTTAATAAATACAACCCAAGAAGACATCCTCGTGTCAGTTGTCTCTTTCTGCACATTTTTAAATCCATATAAAATGAAAAACTAAAGTATTAAGATTTAAAAAAATCCCTGTCGTAATGCTTTTAAGTAGCCATATAACTCTCAGTAGGGTTTTTGTATTTCGTATTTTGGATTAATTATTGGCTAGGAAAGTGTAACAAAGCGTTTTAAATTGGATCACGAATTTGCATAAGAAATCTCACGCATTCCCCTCACTCTCCATTTTATTAGTACGAGCTCAACGCCTTCTTCCAATCAAAAGTGCATTCAATTATTTTCCTTTGCTATTATCTAACTATGGAAGAAAGAAAAAAATTGTTATGAAATGAAATAATAAAGTGACTTAGGATAGAAACTGTATCAAGGAAGTTCTCAATATTATGCTAATTTCTAGTCGTTTGTTATTCTGCTCAGATTATACTACAATTTAATCGTTTTATTACAGATCATTACATGCACTTTTGATAATAAATGCTATATTATTTTTTAACCGTTTATAATGTATATATCAATGATTATTACATATTGCCATTCATTTCGATCCAATAATCGTCTCACTTTAGAGAGTTTGTGATTTCACGTTAAGCCGATTTCCGTAAGCCTGTAGGAACTATTGAAAAATTCGTAAAATGGGCTATTCATTGACCCATTACAAAATTTATTTGCACTGAAAAAAACGTAAATTTGACACTCTAAGAAGATACAGAAGACGTACGAAGATATGTTTTGTCATTTTGATTACCCGATCTGCCTATTTTTTATCCTAAAATAGATTGAATGAATTCTGCATAATTATTAAGTGTATTTTATACTTAACTCTTAGCTAGCAAAATAATTTATCCAATAATTTTTGTAACATTTTTTAAATCCGCATTATCAGCAAATTGCGACAAATAATGCCTTTGTCCTAAGTCAAAGTAAACCAAACTTAATCCTTTTATCATAAATATAAAGGATTGCCGTAAAACGCGATTTATAACCCCATGAGTAGTTATTGTTTCAAAGCAATTATTAAAGCCAGTCTAACATGAGGAGATAGGGACTTTTAACATTTGAAGGATAGAAGGGATGGGGCTTAATTCCAGAGGGGGTTCTAAATCGCGTTTTACGGTATATTAAAGGTAAAAAATTAGTTTTAAATAAACAATTTAAAATGAAACAAATTTCCTTCCATATTTTCAGAGTAACAGAAGTCAACCTGCAATTGGACTAAAATACCTTCCAAAATTTAGGGTAAGCCTCAACATTTCTCTCATTAATTCTTATCCTTTTATTAATCTCCTTACTTAAAAGCTTGTCACTTTCATTCCATCAAAAATCATATTACTTCTTGTACACGAA
>JAQGBU010001888.1:0-11128 GCA_034698605.1 Isotoma decorata | reverse complement strand
TTTTTTTGCTTCGTCCTTTTTTCGCCATCCTTTTTCTTCCGTCCTTTTTCTTCCTGTCCTTCTTCTTCCGGGAATCTGTGACAGGCAAAGGACCCTGCCAAGGCACCTGGACCCTTTCTTACCAATGCATATCATTGGTATCAAACCTTCTTTTCATAAAGAATTTATACCCATACCCAACTTCATTATTTCTAATAAGATTCTTCATTATATTTTTACTTTTATACCATTCCCATATATTCAACAACCATTTAGCCCATTAAGAGGGCTCAACATCTCAGAAAAATTTAGTATCCACATAGTATTTATTAAAATAAGTTCAATTCATTAATGGACACAAACAAAACTTAAAATAAATAGTGTTCTGAACTTGAGTATTTTCATTTCCCTAAGCGTTGTGCCATTAAATATTTTTACACGAAATTTATTTCAAAGAAATTTGATTACATACTGGAAAATTTTATTTTAAAACACAACTAGATACAAACATAGTGATGAGGAGTAATAAGAATGAAATCTGTCCTAAAAGATACAACCGTTTTCTAATCTTTGCCAATACTTACAAAAAGTAAAGCCTATTTTCTATAATTTTGTGAGATCATCGAATCAAATGGCTTTTTGAACTTGATAAATAAAACTAGGAACAATTCAACCTGCATAGTTTATAAAATTACATAAGGGTATTTATGTCCCAAAGATCCAACGATGCTTTCTAACCTGGCTTATTTTATTACACTTGTTGAAAAATATTTACAAGCAAAATTATATGCCATAGTGGTTTCGTCCTACTATTTTTAATTTATTCTTATGACTAAAAGTATAGTGTGGAAAATTTCCAAACAATTTCACATTCGTTTACATAGTCAAAAGTGGAACTCGAGGGAAAATATTTTTTGACCAATAAATGTGATTAAAAAATGCAACTTGTTTTAACTGCAAAACAGGAAATGGCATGAGATGTGATTATGTAAGTAAGGCAAATCAAGGTTTTAAAAATGACGAGTTGAGAAAATAACAAGGGAAATTAAAGATAGTGACTCAAGATTAGATGCACCTCATTTACTACTGGTTTAGCAATGGGTTTCATTTATTCCAGAATCCAACATTTCCATCATTAATCTAATGTACAGATAATGACTAATATTTTATGAGAAACTTTCAATAAGTTTAAAAAAGTTTTAAGACTTGACATTGAAAGACAATGGGGTAGAATAACATGGTACAAAATATATAAAAATAGCTTTGATAGAAAGACATCCTGTGTGCCGAGCTGTTATGTAATAAAATTAAAACCTAAAAGGAAATAAGTTGTTTTACTTGGAATAGTAATTTACTCCCTGAGAAGATTCTGGATCAGAGATACTTGAACAAAAGTAGAAAAGTAGTTTTCGTAAAGCTTGATTAAACCTCCGTCTTTGTAGGTCCATGCGATACTTATCTTTCAATTTTAACAGTCTCTGTGTTATCATGCTAATCTGAAAGTATATGTCCAAGTAATATCTGCCTGAGGGATTTTAAGTTTAATTTTATGGTATTTTGTAAGACTGTCCTAGCTGACCATTTAATCCACACACTTCTACCCAGCATCAATATCCTATTGTCTGTCTCTCTGGGCTGGAATGAAACATTGGGAACAAAGGGAATCGCCATGAATTAACAATAAAATGTAAGTCCACATTCCATATTTTTTAAACTAGGATCTTTGGTATAAAAATTTTGGGAAAGTTGATGCAAGTCAACTTGATTTGACCTACTCCCCACTAAACCACTTTTAAATTAATCCTTTTAACAATATTAAATCCATGCTTTAGAATTCTACGGAGCGTTTTTTTAAAACCTGAACGCCATTATCTTCGTATAATGAACTGGTTAAAATTTCCCGTCAAAACCTAAAAGTCCGTAGGGTTCTGAAATACATGTATTTAAAATGAAATCTTTGTGTACTAAATATTAAATCTTTCTTGAGATCTTGAGTGCTCATGTGTTAGAAAATTTTGAAAAACTTGTGACGCTTCATAAAGAATTTTTTTGCGAGATTTGCGCAGTTCTTTAGAAATGGTAGAAAAAATAAGTTGAATGGATAGTAGGGCAAAAGTATGGGATTATTAGGCCTGTGAATCCATTAAGGGATTTTTACAAAAAATTTAGGACTTTTTTTCAGTAAAAGTGTCCAGAGTTGTTGTATTTTAAACATTGGAAGTTTTTTCTATATTACCCATATTCTTTCTATTCTATTTTCTATTCCCTCAAGAGCTTTTTAATGACAAATGTAATTGAAAACAACAAAAAGGAAGACGCATTTAATCGAGTTGTGCAATCTTCTAAGAAATTAAGTAATTGAATCGCCAAAGATTTCTCTTTTTTTCGAGTCTCTTCCCAAATATGCAAATAAGAATTTGCGCTTTCTTGCATTTTAATGGCTTTTAAAAAGGAAAATTACTTCTTTTCACCTGCGCTTCTCCTTTTCGATAGTAAATTAAGAATATTTAAACATGCCAGGCTTTCTTTCAATTGCAAAGCCTTCAGATCGTTTTATAAACAATGGATTAAATTAAACTTCTGTGCCTAGTGTGATATTGCGGGATAAAAATGAAAATTGGGTTTCTAAAAACAAAACTTCCTTGAGGGATGGTAAATTTCTTTCGTTTGTTGTCACAGTCCATGAATGTTTTTTAATTTCAAAGAAAATCCTTCTAAACGATTTTTTGTAAAAATTATACGTACTAAAGAAAAGACCCAGCTAATTATTTTTAATGATTACTTAACAAAATTTCGTGCAATCTTCCTTTCCATTTTTAGCCCGAGCATAGGGCTTGCGAATCCGGTATGTCCGTCTGACGATAACTCAAGAACAGTTTGACTGATTTGCTTGAAATTTTGACCACACCTGTATTGGGCCAGATCAGGAACCGAGTTTGAAGATAAGCAATGTTGGTCAACTCGTTGACCCGTGGTGGGCTAAAAACCCCTACCGGTCAAGCAAATTTTAGCAATTTTTAAAAATCATCACAGAAAGCTGAAATAGGGGTTACGAATAGACACGTTACATGAAATCTGAACCCAAATTTAATTTTGTGTGATATGAATGACATTACAGGGTGACCCCCACGGATTTCTGAAATTCAACGTAGAAAGATGTGGCATAGAGGCTACAAATAGCAAATTTGCATGAAATTGTAAGCCAAATTTCATTTTTTTGTGGTTGAAAGGTTCTCAGTTCTGTTTTCAGTTATGAGTACTATGAATCAAAGGCACATTTCACCCTTAGGGCCAAAGGTCACACCAAAGGGGTGTGGTGGGGGCGAATTGAGACTCTTGCATATTTCGACTCTCTGGACTCCAAGGAAAGGTTCATTGACTTAAAATCCATCTCCGATACTTTCATAAATCCGTTGCAATGGTTTATTACTAATACCATTGACTCGTTTAATATCCCATCCTTTTCCTTTACTGTATATACATTCCATTTTTGCAAACACTCGTAGCCCCAAAACTCAAAGCTCTACGATCACATCGCCAATAATCAACACTTTTGATTGTGGATCTTTTACTATATGTGTAGTTGCAGCAGGATTTAAGCTTTTTTGTTTGGATTAAGGTTTTCGTATTAGTGCACTTTGTATACAATAAAACATCCATCATTGAGGAGTTTAAGGTGCAAACTAAAGATAGAGCTATGGGAAAGAAAGCCATGAAAATGAATAAATATGCATATAAAACCCACGACGTGCAATATTTATGGTATTCACGTGTAGCATTATTGAAAAATTTTTGTAAATGATTAGCCACTTCCAATATTAAGATTTTAGTCACTTTGAATACTACAAATCAATTGGTCACTTCCAATATTACGAGTTTGGTCACTTTAAATACTACATTTTTTTTAAATATTCAAAGTGACCAATGCTCAACTTAAATTGGTCACTTTCAGTTTGGTCACTTTGAACGGATACCCAAAATAAGGAATATATTCCGTGTTTGGATACAAAGTTATTAGATATTTATGATCTAGAAAAATCGAGCTATACAAACTTTTACAATTGTTTGTCATTCAAATTTAGATAAACAATTTTATTATATATGAGGCTATAAAGTGGTGACATTTTTCCCTACCAATAAATAATTTAATTTAGTGCCACTTTTTCATTAGTCAAAAACACCCTACGCAAGTTCCGATCCCAAAGGTTTCGTGTTTTGTTGGCTTCGCAAAATGTATGTCCATTTTCGTCATTATCTATTTAAGAAAGACAAGACCGTTGTACTATTTTAAGATGAGGGTCAAAAAAAATCCGTAGAAAATTTCACTAATCCTTTGCTAGATTACCACACTTGGAACAATGTTGTAGAATGGATTAGCACATAAAAGCCCAATTATATCAGGCGCAGGCGGAGGAATGTGGCGTGGTCCCTATGGTGTCACATATTAAATCAACCATTGCAACGGATTTATGAAAGTATCGGAGATGGATTTGAAGTCAAAGAACCTTTCCCTTGAGTCCAGAGATTCGAAATATGCATTAGTCTCAGCTCGCCCCAACCACACCCTCTTGGTGTGACCTTTGACCCTTTAGGTCAAATGTGCTCTTTGATTAATAGTACTCATAACTGAAAACAGAATTGAGAAATGTTGATTCGGTGAGAAGTTGTATCAGTTTTACTGTAATCGCTGTAGAGGGTGGGGCCAAAGGGGTGTGGCTGATGTCACTTATTGGTACTAAGAACCTGTCCTTTGAGTCCAGAGAGTCGAAATATGCAATCGTCTCAATTCGCCCCAATTTGGCCTAACCACACTCCCTTGGTGTGACCTTGGACCCTTGGAGTCAAATGTCCTATTTGATTCATAGTACTCATAACTGAAACAGAATTGAAAAGAGTTGATTCTGTGCGAAGTTATACCAGTTTTCCTGTAATTGCTATAGAGGGTGGAGCCAAGGGGGGTGTGGCCGATTTCACCCAAAATTTATTCAGCTTGAAGCTATACACCCTAGAAACATAATTCAGAAAACAGAACTACAAAAAATTAATTCTGTCAAAAGTTAGAGCGTTGACGGATCGACGGATCGACGGACGACACTACCATTCGCATAAAGTATCTCCTATACTTAATAAACCATCGCAACGGATTTACATAAGTGGCGCTACTCGAATATCTTTTAGTCAGGGTACGACAAACCCAGGGGTTTTTTTTAGTAAAAAACCCAACTACCCAGGGTTTTTTTGGTTTTTAAGGGTTTTTAAGGGTTTTTTGGTTTTTGGGTTTTTAAGGGTTTTTTGGGTTTTTCAACTAAGGGTCATAGAAGGGGACTCTATGTCAAGCCAAAGTCTATATAACTGTTTTTTCATCTTTTTAAGGGTATAAATGCAAAATATGGTGTTTCTCAATGAGAGAAAAACATTGAGATTTTCAGTTTGTGAAAATTTTGTTTCCTAAAGCTTTAAATTGAATTAAACATAAAAAAACCTCGAAACCCAAAAACCCGAAGCTGGAAAGGTACCCAAAAAACCCGGGGTAGCATACCCTGCCTATAGTCTCAATTGGCCCCAATCACACCCCTTGGTGTAACCTGTAAAATGATGATAAAGAAGATTGAACTGAACAAAATCCCCTAGTTCTAGTCCTCTTCCTCCTCCTGATCGTATATGCTCACAACTAGTCCTTACACTCGCACGTACGTGTGTGTGAGTTGAATGCCGATAGAGAGAAATTCTCTGGGAGAGAATTTCTCAGTACTACCCCCACCATCATCATCACCACCATCACCTACTACCTCAAAGCTAGTGGGTGAGGGTGACTTAAAATTGTAATTAAAAATAGGGGTTGTGCCTGATTTCGTCCAAAATCGTTCAGTGGCTAGCTATAGAACATAGAAACATAGTTCCGAAAACAGAACTTGAAAAAGCTAATTCTCTCAAAAGTTAGAGCGTGGACAAAAAAAGTTGACGGATGGACGGATCGACACTACCATTCGCATAAAGTGGCTCTTCGCGCCACTTAATAAAGATAAACCATTGCAACGGATTTACATAAGTGTCGTCAGATGTATTATGAAATTGAACACGTTAAATGATCAGGATATAGAACTTTACAAAATCCCCTAGTTCTAGTGGTCTTCCTCCTCCTGATCGTATATGCTCACTACTAGTCCCTACACTCGCACGTTGTGTGAGTTTCATGCCGATAGAAAGAAATTCTATGGGAGATGATTTCTCTGTGCCACCACCGCACCACCATCATCTACAACCTCAAACCTAGTGATCACTACTAGTCCCTACACTCACTCGCACGTACGTGTGTGTGAGTTGAATGCTGATAGACAGAAATTCTATGGGAGATGATTTCTCTGTGCCACCCCCATACCACCATCATCATCACCACCATCACCTACAACCTCAAACCTAGTGGGTGAGGGTGACTTAAAATTGTAATTTAAAATAGGGGGTGTTCCCGATTTCGCCCAAAATCGTTCAATGGCTAGCTATAGAACCTAGAAACAAAGTTCCGAAAACAGAACTTGAAAAAGTTAATTCTCTCAAAAGTTAGAGCCTGGACAAAAAAAGTTGACGGATGGACGGATGGACGGACGACACTACCATTCGCATAAAGTGTCTGACGACACTTAATAACCTGCCTAAAGGTTATAAGGCCAATTTTTAATGTTCATACACTTATGGAGATGTTTTTTTGTTATTTTTGAACTATTTATTGATCCCGTTAGCCGTAAACTGAGAAAATACAAAAACCAAGTCAATTTTTTGCTGGTCTTTTATAAGTATCATGAATGGAATTAAATTACACCTGGTTGAGTCAAAAACGGTTCGAGCAACTCTCCACATCAAGAGATGAATCATAAATGAGGCAGTATATTGAATTATGTCAAATAATGATTGTTACCTTCCGTTGAGACGGATTTAATTTTATGTGAGAAGTAGAATGCGTATACACTGTTAAATTTTAACACACGCCTTAACTGCCAGTCAGAGAGATTAGTCTATTAAATACCCCAGTAAAAAACGGAATGGAGTTAAAAGCCTATCTAGCCCTTGTCCTGAGTTGAAATGAATAAATTAGTATTGACGCACCTCACAAAACTATTAATGGAAAGCTGTCAGGCAAGGAACAAGATAAGAGCTTAAGATCGGAATAAAATCTATTAACTTTTTAAAAGTACAGAAACATACTTAATCTTAGGTGAGAAATAAGTAAAAGTCAGTTATTGAACGCCTTTCATTTCATAAACCATTTAAATATTAGATTAAAAGGCTTTCTTATTTTCGTGTTTTTGGATTCTAAAAAGTCGAGCTGAAAACTTTATTTAAATTTTTTTTATCAAAATGAGAACTTCCGTTTGGATGAAATATCTTCGTTTACAAATCACAGTGTCAATTTTTTATTCCTTGCCATTTGAAATCTTACCTCGAAGCAAAAAAAATCCTAATATACGAGTCGTACCTTTCACATGTCCAAAAAAGCGTTTTGTATATCTTATAGGAGTAACTTTAGCTCTGATAAAGGGGATTATGGTTGGAAAGTTTGTGATCAACAGTGATGAACGTTACTATATTAAAATACAGTTAAGTTGCTTCATTTTCATGTATTGTATGTACGGAGTGTTTGCTGTTCTTAACTTGTGCAAAAGGTTTCAGATGACTCATTTCATTGACGTTTTGATACGTTTTGAGCATACGTTTCGAAAAGGTTTGTTAATCTTCAAAATGACTTGCTAGCTGATTTATTGTTATTTGATAGTTTAAGAATTTGGAGTTTTTCATTTTGAAAGAAACGTTATTTTTGCAGAATATCCATCTACGAAAAAAGAGTCATCAACAAACTACTTGATGATAATGTCTTTAATGATGACGATGTTTGGTCCCCTGTCACTCTCCATTCCTGTGATACATTCTCCAGGAGAAGGAATCTACGTTGGATCCATAATCTACGATAACTTCCATATGATTCCTGCCCCATTGAAAATTGGAATTTTGTTCGTATTGGAATTTTGGGCAGCTTTGGTAGTTCACACGAATGCTTGTTTTGCTTGTTATCAGTTAGCGTATCCTGGAGCAACTGTGATTAATTCTTTTATAAAATCTTTGCAAAGGTAAAAGACCGTTTTGTGTTCCTATTGCTTCGCATTTTGTCAATCTAAATGTTAATTTTTAAAAAAAACTATGAAATGAGCATAAAAAATTTTGTTTTCAGTGCAAGAAGTTTCCCAAAATTTCGCCAATCATACAAACATCTGCAACTTTTGACTGTTTTTTACAATGAAATTTATCAAAATTCAATAATGCCTCTAGCACAAGTGAGTGCAGTTGTAGGAGGGACGTGTGCCCTGTATTTGTGCGTTGGCCACCATGATGACCTTCCTCTATCCCTTTTCCTGTCTGATGTGAGACTCGCATTGAGTTGCGTCTTTGTTCAAGGATACTTGTTCACAAGATTGGGATCAATTCATTCGAACTCAACTAAGGTTCTTCAAAGTTGGAAGAAAGTTGTGAAATCAAGACAGCTGAGAAGGGAATTTAGGACTTTGAAATCAATCAAGATTATGTTCGGTTCAGGAGGTAATTTTTTTGAACGGTCCACATCCCTACAATTCATGGACTTTACTATGAATGAAACCGCTTCTTTGTTGGTTGCATCAAGAAGTAAAATTTAATTGCAGAGGGAAAAGAGAAGCATTTGAAAAGTGAGCATTACGACCCTTGGTTTGTTGTGAGCTCGCCACTTTTTAATTTCGGTAATTGTTCAAAGTTGCTGCAACCATTGCAAAAAAATGTTTCTGTATCCATCTTGTTCAAGAACCACACTGAGGACGAGACAGTCTGTACTGGAAAATACGGAGAACATTTGAACTAACAATAAGTTACGCATCGTCCGGAATTGGTGTTATTTGCACTCCAAAAGAGCAGTATTAGGAATACTTATTGTAATTGTCTGATGACTTATCTAACCAAACGTTAATTGTACGTATTCCAATAAAAAAAATCAGTTCTGTAGGAGGATTATTGTCTCAAAGTTTGCTATTCTGCCACACAAAATACTAAGGATGCCCCGGGTGCCGGGTACATACCCGGCACTCGGCATACTCGGCCAACATTTTTGCATCCGGGCCGAGCCCGAGTAGTAAAAAGAAAACTGCCCGGCACAACGCGCCGGGTAATCCCTTAAAAGGATTTCATTTTTTTTTGCAGTAAAATAAAATCAAACATTTGCAGTTATAACTGACAAACTGAGTAAAATTCACACTTCAAGACTTCAACTTAACCAAAGGGGACTCTCTACTGATTATTAAGCATAGTTAGATACGTTACGTGAACGTCAAAGCAAAAGGATCTGTCCGTCTGTCCATGCCTGATTTACCTATAACCGTCAGTCATTAATAATTTTCCTGTGGAACGTTTTTTAGCCCAAGCCAGATTTCAGTTCGTTACTTAAAGTAACCAAACAGAACCCAGTATAATATTATGTGTACTTGTCTCCAAACTTCATGTACAATGAACATGTGCAACTCCTCTGATAAAAACTCATGGCTCAAATTGGTTCAGTTGTAGGAGCTGTTAGTGCCTTGTACTTAAGCATAGGGCATCATGAAGACCTTCCTTTACCATTGCTGTTAACTGATATCCGCTCAGCATTGGGTTGGATGTTTGTACAAGGATTTTTATTTACAAGGTTAGGAGCAATTCATTCAAATTCAACAACTGCTCTGTTAACGGTATGATGTACCGATGACGTCCCTCTTTTATCTTCTATGCCTGCCAATGTTAATTTTAAATTACTATAACTCTAAAACTATCCAATAAAATTGAAATCTCCTTTTGAAATTAATTAATAATTACATACAGAATTTAACTGAAAGTGTGTTTTGTCAAAAAAATTCAAAATAGAATATAATATTATTTTTTGAAATTTTGAAAAATTAATACCTAAAAATATTCTATTACGAAGTTCACCAAACACGCCATCAGTCGATAGCCCTATTAAATCTACAGTTTATGTCAAATTTTGGAATACAGGTTTTAAATTTAAAAAAAGATATAAATCAAAATCTGAAATCCATGAGTTTCATGAAAAAGTAAAGCTCAATGTAAATTTACTGCTTTTACTGTGTTAGCCCTCTATCTCGTTTCATGCTGTGCAATGCTAGCTTGTATCTCGCTCATTAAGCAGAGAGATTACAGAATCCCAAATTCTCTAGTTTTTGTTGGAGGTTGCTAATATGGGGCAACGAGATGCAAAACCATCGAAGACAACTACAGCATTCCCATAAACTGGAAACATGTTGCAAAGTCGAAGTTAATGAGGTGGGAATTTCAAACTTTGAAGTTATGTTTGGCTTCGGTGGAAATTTTATGAATAGATCCACATCACTCAATTTTATGGGCCAAACTGAATCTATGCTAGTTGCATCTGAAAGTGATTCTTGAGTGTGAAATGGTGGATTGTCGGTAGGGTACGACAACCCCGGGGTTTTTTATTAAAAAACTCAATAACCCATGGAGTTTTGAGTTTGTAAGGATGGACTTTTTTTTCTAGACTAAGAATATTTAAAGTAATTTTAATGTATTCAATAAATTGACTACGAGACAACTTAACATTTTTATTGTGATTCTCGTTTGTTGTATTATTGTGTTTCGTACATTTGCCCCAGACTCAAATGTCTGGTACTATCAGGAATTAATATTCCTGACCCTCTATACAATAATTTTTATGCTAAGGAACTCATCGTCTCTCTCCCGTAATTGCTTATTCTACGCAAATTAGGGATTGTGATGAGCTTCAGGTTGAGATGGGTCTATTATTTTTATCTATTTTTTACAATAGTATGGACTGGGACTGATCAATACTATTTAAATTATGAATTTTAAGTAGGGTCAGTGGTTGTTTATCAATTTTGTCAACCGTCTGAAATATTGAAACAATGGAAATTCTCCTACTTTCTGGAGAATTCCACATCGTGAAAAAGACGAAGCCTGAAATTTATTTAAATTAGTTTTAAGACAAGGCATCCCTAGCAACATGCACACTTGGGCCAAGCTCGGCTAGATTTAGATTACTTGGCAAGGTTGGGGCTCGAAAATCAGGGCTGCGCCGGTTAAGGCCCATCTTTATATTGTGATTAAG
>JAQGBU010001887.1:0-11131 GCA_034698605.1 Isotoma decorata | reverse complement strand
GGCATAAAATACGACAATTGTTTTGATTGGTGTAGCAATAAAGGCGTGTTGAAGAATATTAAATAATTAGTTTTTAACTTATAAAAATTTAAATACCTTAGAAATGTTTTCATTTTACTAATAAATACCCATAGTCGAGTGTTAGTTAATTTTAGGTTTAATAACAAATGTACTTTTTATATACAATTGTAAATTATATAATTATAAATTTTTATGCAAAACAAAATTGTTATACAAAAACTATTATAAAATTATTATATTATAGAAAAATAAACCCAATTTTTTTCAAAAAAAAAGATACGCAGTTCATTTCATAGTTATATTGATTTTGCTGGAAAAAATCCAAAAATTAGCCTAAAAACAATGCAATGTAAGTTAGTAAGAAATTTCCAGTCTAGTGGTAGTTAATTTTAGGTTTAGTAACAAATGCACTTTTTATAAATAATTGTAAATTATGATATAATTATAAATTTTTATACAAAAGAAAATTATTATATACAAACTATAATAAAATCATTATATTATATAACAAATAAACCCATTCTTTTTTCAGTAAAAAATATGCGCAGTTAATTTCATAGTTAAATTGATTTTGTTGGAAAAAATCCAAAAATTAGCCTAAAAACAATGCAATTTACAAACTCCAGTTAGTCTTACCTAATATTCGTTTTGTAGTTGCTATGTAAAATTGCATGTTTTTTATTCTATGTCTAACAAGTGTTCGAATTGTTTAAAAAATGTTGAAAAGTTAAATTTTTTAATTAGATAACTACATGTTATCTAATTGAATATGTGAATCATGCACAATCATGTGGTGTTATTTCAATCCTCGGTCGAAATTCCTGAATAAATTTACTCAATTTCACTTAAAAAAGTTAAATCAAAGAAACAAATATTCCCAGAGTGGTGATAGCTTCAAAAATGTAATTAATTGTTTAACACCTTTTTGTACTTCGTCCTCCTTTCCATCCTTGCCGAGTCAAAGGTTACCAAAGCAAATGGAAATTTTAAGATCTTTGGATCAACTGTTGATTAACCAGATCAAAGCTTGTAAAGGTAGGGTTTTAAACAATTAAAAGTTTTATTCTGTTTTTTTTAAACTTTATCAATTTTTAATGTTGATGCTTGAAAGATAAGAAAAGTCAGAAGTCTACATTGAAATATGAAGTGAGGAGTAAAAACGAGGAAGATGTTTTGTATTCTGTCAAGTTCGTTCGAGGGGGCTCTCCATTTCATCAATCTATCAATTTATTTGCTAAAGGAAAGGAAACAAATTCCCTGGTTTTTATGCACCTTGAACGTTACATGGATATTCATGGTTTTGTATGTTTATACATAATAAAAATTCAGTTGTGGGTGGTCGCCTAGACAGAATTTGTTTAAGCGCCTTTTCCATTTATTGCTTGATTTAGATCCCTATGGGGGATAATGGGTTTAGTAGCAGTTATTGAAGCAAGTTTAACACAAGGAGATAGTGACTTTTATAAAATGAAAGGATAGGGAAAGAGGGGTTATTTTTGCACCAATTTTGTTGCAAGTGGGTAAATTTTTTTTTATTACTAAAATAGGTAGTTAATTTTTTTATTGTTAACAGAAATCTGTTGTAGAATCTCCTCCAGGGAATTTAATCGGATCAATTTACGAACTTCCAGGAATAAGTCGCTTGTCCATTGTGGAAAATGAGAAAAAAACAACAACGCTTCAAATTTTAACCAACGACAATTACGGTTGGGCAACTTCTGCTCTGGTATTAAATTTAAAAGAAGTTTAAATTTGCTCACCGTTTTTATCGAATTATAAACCTCAGGGGGATGAAGTTTTATTCAAATTTTTTAAGCCAGTTTAACATTAAAGGGTAGGGATTGTGAGTAGTTATTACGGGAGGATTTTAATTCGAAATAGACAGTAATTTTATATTCATGAGTAAACTAAAATGAATTTTAAATTTGCTTAGATTTTAAATGGATGTGGATCAGAACGATGGGGTTCTATGCGTAAAATTGAAATGGAACACGTATTCGATCCACTACATGCAGAAATTAATTTCCCTGCTCGTTTGGATATTAAAGAAAAGATTATTCTTATTGTAGCTTGTCTCAGACTCAGAATGGTTAAAATCTTTTGAGATTATTTAATTAATTTTCGTGTGACTTTTACTCCTCGGTATTACATTTAAATGTGCATATTTTTTATACAGATGAGCCGGTATCAATTTTGGCAGGAGTAGCAGAAACAGTGCTTTTTGCAAAACTCATGAATTCATTCTGTACCTTTTTAAATATTATGAAAATTCTCCTTGAGAGGGAACAAAAATCGAATGTAAAACAAGGTAAAGAATATTTTCGAGATTGCAATTTCTCATGAGAATATTGAATAGAAACAAGGGGTTTCAAAACTATAAAAAAACTTGAGACGATCGGATTAGGATTTAATAATAAAGGGTTGGACTTTTTTAAGCCATTTTTAAGAATGTTGATTTGAGCTAGAAACATTTTTTTTGGAATTGGTTAAGGTTACTCTTGGGTTTAAGAAATATGGTTTGTGTGCCAAGTTTTTTTACAAACTCTGATATTAAAAATTGACAAAAATGAGAAAGAATGTAAACTCAATTAAAGAATAAATAAGAAAGAAGGTATCCTTATAATCTACTTTTTATAAGCAGCAAGAGTACATTTTTTAGTAATATTTACTCATGTATTGTGTAAAGATAACTTTTCTCAATGATCATATCTGATCAAATCATAATGTATCATTGCCATTTGGGGACAAAGGAAGCAAATTTCAATAGCAAAACATTTCAATAGTAAGTTATTTTCAATAGCAAAAATAAGATTTCGTCGGTTTAAAACTGTGCTCACGAAAAGAAATATTCCACGACGACTTGCTTGAAAAGTTTTTTAAAACTGTTTGTTTTAAATATAAATTGAAGGGGTTTGCCTTTGGGGTTGCCATTTGCCATGCCCGTTTGAAAGGGGAATTAAACATGGGTTGTAATTTATTAGGTTGTTTAATATTAATTTTAAAACCCATTATACCTTCATAATAAAACAAAGAATCTCTCGTTACCTAAGCTGCGCGCTCTACCGAAGACTCTTTTGGGCCAACTTAATTTAACCCCTTCAATTTGACTCCATACAAAATGTATGCAACTACAGCAGAAGAAATGTGCAAATAGTACCACACAGCATTGGATGTATTTAATATGACAAAATATTTTAAATTTTCCTTTGCACTTGACTCAGCCCCAGCCTAGGCGTGACATGGATTTACGAAATGGAATTAAATACGAATTAACAGACGTAACGTGTTAATTTAAATCTCAGGTTTCAAAAAGTGGGGGTCACCCTGTGGAAGCATTAAAATCATAAAAATATCAGATTTCATGTAACCTTGCTATTCGTAAACCCCATGCAAAATTTCATATTTCTACTACTTTGACTTAGGCGGCACCCTGTCGGTTCATTTAAATCACACCAAAACTATATTTGGCTTCAGATTTCATGTAACGTGTAACCTCTATGACAAATTTCAGCTGTCTGCAATGATTTTCAAGAAATTGCTTAAATTTGCTTATAGTTTCAAAGCAAAAATCAAAGTACAGTTTATCAAAACATCAATATTTGTGTCTTCAAAATCAAAAATTTCTTACAATTTTATATGTAAAATCTTAAAACTTGGGTGTACATTAGATGCAGACTCTCTGGTATCTTTATTTTCTGTTTCTATTATTTAAAATTTTTTCTATGTTCTATGTTCTAAAAAATGACTTAAATATTCACCTAAAAAACCTAAAAGGTCTATGAGGTTCAATTTTTAGCCCGAGCCTAGGGCTTATGAACCCAGTATGTCTGTCCGTCTGTCTCTCCGTCTGACGATAACTCAAGAACGGTTTGACCGATTTGCATGAAATTTTGACCACGCCTGTAATGAGCCAGATCAGGAACCGAATTCGAAGATGGGCAATGTGGGTCAAGTGGTTGACCCGGGGTGGGCTAAAAACCCCCACCGGTCATGCAAATTTAAGCCATTTTCTAAAAATCATCATAGAAAGCTGAAATTCGGCAAAGAGGTAGCGATTAGCTACATTAGATAAAATCTGAAGCCAAATTTTATTTTTGAGTGATTTGAATGGCCCAAAAGGGTGACCCTGTTTTAGTACCATAGAAGGCAGGCGCGTTTAAAGTCTGAAGTTTGAACGAACAATGTGAACCTGGATTTTTGAAACCCAAAATGAACCGTCCAATATTGAAATCTAGAATTTAAAATTCAGCATGTGAAATCTGTAGATATAAATCCATATAAACACTCACTGCAAACCAAAATTCCGAATGGGAAATCCTATATTCGAACTAAAAGACTGAAATTAAAGTTTGCTGGGAGGGTACAGATAAGAAACTATTGTTTTATCAACCTCAATTCAATAAGTCATGCTATGTCTCCATTTTTAGCTTCAACGTGCAACGAATTATTTTTGTTTTTTAATCATAGTGACGTAACTTAACTGATTTTTATTATTACTTGTAGGAGTGACATGCATTATGCAAATTGCCACATATGACGTAGATTACGTCATTGATGTATTCCCAGTCTACGAGCTAATTTACACAGACCTGAAAACATTTCTGGAAGAAACAACTTGCGTTAAGTATGTTTGCGGTGGGAACAATGACATACTGTGGCTAAAACGAGACTTTCTGATAGACTTGGCCCATGCTTGTGATATTCAACAAGTCGTTCAAACCATACTGAAGAAAGAGCTTCTAGACAAGGTCAGCAAAACTCTGCCAGATAAAGAAGCGACCAAACGATGGTACGATTCCAATATTTATAAACATGTTAAGGATGCATCCCTAGAACTCGAAGACACTTGGGAATCAGCCGAGCAAATATGTGGCAGACAACCACTCAGTTTTGAAAAACTTGCAGCTTTATTTTACCCTGATGCAAATGTTGACAAAGATGTAAGATTTGCGGACATGCGTCTCACTGGGAGAAATCCCGAAGAAAACTCGTACAAAATTCTTATTAAATATGCCAGGGACGACGTGCACATCCTTTTAAAAATGGTTCAAATGATTAAAAGCAGTGTGAGTATACTTATTGTATCCTGTGCATATACTTATTGTATAGATTGATTGCTAAAATGAGCCTTATAGTCAATGCTTATAACTTATCTTCAGAAAACTTTTTGATGGTTCTATTTTATATAAAAAAGGTGTGATTTATTTAGTTACAAAAGCCAACAATTTTTGAAGAATTCAAATAATACTTTAACGTATCAAGTACCTGTCATTTTTTTATGCTTAATTCCCTTGAGTTGATTATACCATTTAAATTTACCGTAGAACTTACTTTCAGAATGACTTTTTTATTGCGATATTAGCAATATGAACACGCACTTTGCATCAGCCTTAATGTTCTTCATTCTTGCTTTATCTGCATTTTATAAAGCTATTTAAGGTCTATTGACGTGGAAATAATTTTTAAATTGTCTTGATATCTTGTCCTCAGCTACCTGAAACCGAAAGGAGCTCCGTGTTTCGAGAGGCATATAACTTAACAAAAACGAAGCTTAATACAGTTTATGCCAAGCCGATGTATCCGACCGGCGAAGAATATTTGGAGACGACAAAGCCAAATGAACTGAGCTTACAAGACCCAAAAATAGATGCCGATCGGTATAAAACCATTTATGATTGGAGAAACGATCAAGCCGCAATAATTGATGAAAATCCATCAAAAATATTGTCAGTTTCTCAAATTTTCGAGTTTACTTAATCGTCAATATCGATCAACTAAAACAGTCTAATCCAGGGAATATGCATGAACGGCCTGTTGCTAGAAGGGTTAAGTCTCACGAAGGGTTTAAAGATTGCCCCAAGTACTTTTTATATTCCAGCACAAAGCATACCTAGAATTTCTTAGATTATGAATTATTCCAAGCTTATAGGTAACGCAACGGTCATCGGATTAATTGATTGAACTATGTACATTCATCCTTATTTGACGTTTGTTTCAATAAAAAAAATAATTAATTAAAACTTAGAACAGAGGAGCTAAAAATAAAGGAGCCAGCGTATGACTCCTTTATTTATCGTATATGCCCTCCTGCGTTACACAATTCACGAACAGCCCCAACATAAGAGAATGTATGAGGAGTATGTCCCCAAGTTTATTTCGGAACACAGACGTTTGGCTGTTAATTTAATAATTTCAAAACCTGAAAAAAATCAAGCAAAATATGTTGTGGAAGCTGTAAGTCGGTGAGTGCGAGTGAAAAGTAGAAGAAAAGAGAAATTAATAACATCCCTTTCATTTCCACGCTTTTTAACGAGAAACTTACCGCTTGCTCGTGAGCAACAATGCTAACGAGCAAGCGGTAAGTTTCTCGTTCATCCATAGTGGAAACTTTCAGCTGCTCCTGCTCAAGTAAATCTACCTGTTATCAAAAACGAGAAACGTCATTCGAATCCTAATTTTTTTTTAAATTTTTTAATATGCATTACTAGCTAAACCCAGCTTATCACGTAAAGTGGGCGCATTTAAATCGAATTTTATTTGTAATGAAAGTAATGATGCAACCAATTGCTTTAGTTTTGATGTTGCGCCGGTTGGAGTTTAATTTTAACTCCAAAGCGAACATTCCTCCTCCCCCTACCGTCAATCAACAGAATATTATCCTCCTGATGTACAACAATATGGAAATAAGGCATAGTGAGACTTAACGGATTATTTAATGAGGCGTAGTGCGACAGTTAACTTATTTAGTAAATGTCGTGCCAATTATAGTCTACGATTTATGGGGCATCTATGATAACAAATTTTTATGCAATTTCCTTAAGGAGGAAGGAGGAGGGGATGGGGGCTATAAAAGCCCCGAGTTCGAATTCCAAAAACACAGTAACCAACTTTAATCAACATTCTAAACTAAATGTTATTTAGGGTTTGTGACAGAAAGAGATAAGCTAATTCAATCTAATCTTTGACAAATTCCCCAAAAATAATAGTGAGGTCGGGGTTAAAACCCCGATCTCTTCTAATAAGCTTAGACAAATGCACTGTACTACCTTCACCCAGTTATTTATATCCACTTCTTAGTACTATCTCATCTACCTGCGTTTAGTTCTTTTCCTTCTCATGTTCGGGAGATAAACCTATTCCAAGGTGTAACCAATGTCTCAATCCCAGCTTGCAAAAGTCTACATAGCTGAATGATATTTGGACACCTAGGCTACAGGTTGGGTTTAAATGTGGTTTTCTTAAAAATGTAAACCGCAAAATAGCGCAGTTGATTAAGCCAAAATGAGACCTTATCTACAACTACGGTATGTGTCTCAAAAAGAATTCCGATCAATATACAACTTGAAATATCATTAAGTGTAATAATGCAAGTGACTTTTTAATTATATATGCATTCAACAATGCAATGTCAGGTAAAGACAAATGAACAAATGTGAGTATTAATCCAGAACAAAATTTATTTATTTCAGAACAGTAAAATATAGTAAAATATTTTTATGAGGAATGAACTAGTGAATACAGCTTTAACCAACCATGGTTGTACCGAATGTAGTGCTACCATTTCTTAAACAAGTGTTCATATTTAGATTGATACCGGATGGAGATAAAGCCCCGGGTTGACAGAAATATCCACCACAGCAATTTATGAATATTTGGGTCGCCGGGTTGCACGCCCATCCCTCAGGAAGACACTGAAAATAAATAAAAACACAAAACATTTACTTTTCATAGTTAACCTTTCTATGGTGTGAGCATTTGAAGCTTTAAATTATTTTTGATTTGGTTAAACTTTATGTATGTTTTGTTTTCTAAACATGCGATGAAGTAATTAAATGACTAACAAAGAAACTAAAGAGCGGTGTTTGCGCTTCTGCGGGAATGATGGTAAAACCGAAGTTGATTAAAATCATGTATACTCCGAGATAAATTAAAGAAATTAACTTCATTTTTCTAGAATATGTGTTCATTTTAGTAAAATTTTAATGCTTAGCTGAGGGTATTGGTGGTGTTTGTAGTAAAGTCAAATTTTAACTGCAAGCCCTTTATTTGAAATTTGCAAGAGAAAGATATTCCTCATGAAAGTTTCATATAGAAAGGTATTTATAAAAGGGATTCTCATCCCATTGACTTTCTATTGGAAAATACCGTTACAATGAGCCATAGAAGGATTAACTCTCACTTATTCTAAATTTAGCACGCTGTGAAAAATAATATTTTTCATTCACTGTGCTCCATGCATAGTGAATGAAAAACATTATTTTCCACTGGACATAACCCCAATAAATACATCATAAAACAACCCTGTAGGTTGGACCAGACGAAGGATTAAACCATTCACCATTTTTCTATTCTGTTTTTGACAGAATTAATTCTAAGAAAGGGAACTTCTTTTCTCAAAACGTGTTTCGCGTTTTGAAATCTGTCTAATTGAATAAGAATAAAGTGCAGTGTTCCCTTGTATTCTACAGTAATGGACAATATGGGGCCTTAAATTAAATCAGTTGAAATCGCTTATAGTCGCTTTGTCTTTCTTTCGTAACTTTCATTTCACTACGTTTCAATTTAAATTACCTAAACATTCTAAACTGGACGTCCACCTGTATAGAAGACCCGTGGCCCTTGAATCCCTGCGTTTTAATGCACACTATTGTTTTTTAAAATTTCAAAGATTTGAAGGCTTTTTAAAATAAGTTTAATTGTTTGTGTTTTTGACTCTTTTTTTTAAATAGACTAACCTAAGAATTTTCGGTGTTTCTGAAAAAATACTTGAAAAAAGTTTTGATGCATCTTTTCTTCTCATTTCATATCCGATTTTTCTTTCAAATAGCTGACTAGAATTTTCGTGGTTGGATATACCTACAGGATCTTTTCTTTTTAGTATATTTCGAAAATTATCAAAAATATTTTCAAAACTTGGAATGGTTCTCAAAATTTTCTTTGCTTTGAAACTAATAGCTTCAAAGCAAAAATCAAAGCACATTTGATCTTAACAAGAATAATTTATCTCGTCAAAATCCAAAAATACTTTACAATTTTAGATATGAAACCTTAAAAGTAGGTTTTAAACTAGAAACAGGCTCTGTTAAGATTGATTTTTTGTTTCACACTAAACTAAATATTTAGTGAGGCAGTTACAAGGGGGGGGGCTACTTTTTCAAACCATTCATTAAGGAACGCTTTTAAGCATGGAGGAATCGAGTTTTACGGTAGTTCAATTTTAAATGAAATGTAAATGAAATTGGCTTAACGCTGACCTATTGGAACTCAGACAGTAAGTCCAAGTGTCATGGTTATCATCGGTATCGGTATAATTACTTTAAAAAAGGTATACGAGGTTCAATTTTTTAGAATGGGGTTGATTATTTTAAATAAGCTCAATAGGGTTCAGCTGTTTTAGATGGAAGTTTATAATTTTACACCACATCTATGGGGGTTGAATAAATTAGTAGGGGGTTATTTTAAAAAAATTCTACGGGGGTTCAGTAATTTATGAGGATTTATTATTTCAACCATGGTCTTTGAGGGTCAAGCAATTTTAAATTTGATTGAGCTAGTTTTAAAGAGATTTACCGGGATTTCAAGGTAGTCAACATGGGAGAGTTTAATTGTTTTATCCAAAGTATATGTGGGTGTTCGAGTTATTTCGAACTTTTGCGTACTATTTCTAATTTGATATGTGCTAATTTCTCTTCACGCCTTTCCATTTTTTTAGCACCTTATGCGGGTACTAGGAAGACTAGTAAATATTTAAAGCCCCATGGAAAGGGACACCCACACTCGGAGTCAGTCACATATACCTTATTGCGAAATGGGTTCCTTCCGTCTAATTCCACCAGCCAAATTTCGCCCCTTTCATCAATTGTGAATGATGGTGAAATTAATGACTGGGTTCAGCCTCATCCTCTTCTTCGTCATTAGGGGCCTGTCCCACACAACGTTCTTCATGTAAATTAACCTCTGTGACTTTTTCATCACAAAATACAGTGTAAAGACCTCCATTAGGGGCCTCTGCCAGTTGCACCAAATGTTCTGGGTGACTTTGTGACGTAGGAGTTAGGACCAACTTATAGGTGTACACGGTTTTTCCATTTGAGTCTACAACTTTTCGGGGTTCTCCGTTAATACCAACTTCATCCACAACGGATTTATTGGGTTTTGCAGAAGCTTGTTGTGGGCATGTTTTAAGGCACTTGGTTTTTGTTGTTCTTTTTGTTATTCCATTTTTCACTGGCGAATTCAAGATACAATTACTACACTTCTTGGGCATTTTTCACTTGTCTTGTGTAGAAAATAAACTAGATCAGTCTTACGATAAAGTCAGCGCATTAAAAATAATGTTTAAAATATATTTTTAACCCGACCACCACTTATAAGCTTCAATCTTAAAGTACAGTTAACTATTTACAGTTCACTACATAATTTTAGCATTTATAATGCTCCGAATAAGATTTTACTTGAATAAATGTCGTATATACATTTTAATTAAATCACTGATAAAAAATTACAGAGAAGAGGAGTTATTTATTCTGCGGGGTTGATGAAAAGGTTGAGATTGCTTAAAATGCTGTATACTCAGAGAAATTGAAGAAATAAACTTTGCTGTCTTTCAATTTTCTTGTTTTGGTGAATTGTTGCTGCTTAGGTGTTGACTGTAGTAAAGTCAAGATTTAACTGCGAGCACTTATTTAAATCCTCAAAAAGGAAAGGATTGACGTCAAAATTCAGGTCCGTTATTTAGAAAAAGAATTTTAAATCCATTGACCTCGGTATAAAAATAAGGTTGCATGGTAAGTGGTATAAAAATAAGTCATAAAATGGAATCTCACTCTTTCTAAAATTAGAACCCTTTAAAAAGATTCTCACCCTTGACCATAATGAATGAAGAGTCCTGTTTCACACTGGACGTAATCCCCTAACCATAAACTATACAATAACCCTAAAAGTTGGGCCAAGACCCCTTCGCTTCAAGGCTTCAACCGTTCTCTAATGCTTGCCTTTTGGGCGGAATTTTTCCAGGGGAATGTACCTTATTTTGTAGTGTTGCGCATGGTTCGGTTTGGTTCGGTTTTACGTCAAACCAGAACAAACCGAAGTTTCAAAGAACCAAACC
>JAQGBU010001886.1:0-11133 GCA_034698605.1 Isotoma decorata | reverse complement strand
TGGGGATGAAATGTGTAAGGGATGAAATGTGTAGGGGATGAAATGTGGGGGGATGAAGTGTGAGGGGATGAAATGTGGGGGATGAACTGTCCTAGAACCTAAATAGAGATTGTAGTTTGAGATAACGAAAATATTTGTCACTAGCCTTTTCAAGGAATGTTGATAGGTAATTAAAGCTTGCAGAAACTTGGCAAAATAGTTTCCCTTACACTTTTAAAAATTTAGATGTAAGCAAGCTGAAGGCCAAAGGAGTATGTAACAAGAAAATTTTTAAATGGGCTTTTTTGGTAATAAAACTCGTTTTTTGAACGCAACGACTAAATTTAGTTTATTCCGTCTACTTTCTTTGAAGTGATTTAAAATCTAAACAAATTACCTACTTAACTACATAATGACTATAATGCTAGTGGGAACTACTCACAAATTGATTACAGAGGAATGTATGGTTCGGATCAACAGGTAGATTAACAATATGTATAAATTGACTTTCTTGAGTAAATTCATGATAAGTTATTGTAGCACAAATACGTGTAATGCAGGAACTTTGAAGGGGTAATTAATTAGAGTTTGCGTAGTAAACCATACTATCAAATTAAATTGCGTAGTAAATCAACCTTGTAACTAAATGTCTTAAATGTCTAAAAAGAATCAGAAAAACTCAATAGAAGAAAACCAAATATAAAAAATTGGTTAACTCCAGTCAGAACTAAAATGGAGTTTATAGAAAAAATAATAATAGTAACAAGTTAACTTCATACAATAAAAATCAAATACCCGCATCAATAACTCACAGTTCTAAGAGAAAACATATAAATCTGGAAAATTCCCATAACCAATCAGTTGCCTTCATCGTATTCGTAACCACGGTACAGAGCAGTAGGATAGAGTGGAACTTCTGCACCGTCCATTTCAGATGCAAGTTGATTTCCAGATAAAAGTCTGTGATTTTCTCCACCAATGGTTTCTCCACACTCGTTACATCTTCCAATCTCCGTTGCTCCACCACACTCTGTGACAATGTAGACATGACCTTTCGGGCACTTAAACCATCGACCAGACCTCCCACCAAACGCTTGCACTATTTGATGCCGCTCATGCTCAGAAATATCCAAAGTATAGCTTTGAATAGCTGTAAAATGCTACAAATAAAAAAAAATCGTTTTGTTGGAGACCAATTTCGCGACGAATTCATTAAGTCATTGAACAAAAATTATAATTTGTGACTTACCTCCAGGGCGTCACGAAATTTTCCCTTAACGTTCGGTGTGTACGGAACCAACAATTTAAGAATGCTCTCTGCCTTCATAAATCTCTTAATCCCCTCACGACTTCTTGATAGTCTTAGGACTTTTTCATCCACTTCAAGTGACATTCTACTGTATAGCATATGTGCATCTTTTATTCGGCCGATTTCTCTCTCAATGGAACTTACTTCATTGGGATGGAGCGGCCAGTTCCTTTCACAAATCCAAGCAAATAAGTTACTATACAGTTCTTGATAAGTCTTGACATGCGGACGTGGCCACAAGTGTTCAGCGATGGCCAATTCTTCCTCAGCCTTCTCCCAAATGTCAAATATCCACTCTATAAAGGATGCTTTATCTTTGTACATCTAATCAGAATAGAAACCAGATCAAATTAAACAGCAGAAAATTAATTTTGTAGATGAATATATCTTGCAACACTTACGGATTGAAAGAATCCTCCTTTGAACGTGGTGACACGAAATGGAGCATTGAGCCTGTTCTGCAATTCTCTGGAAAATTCTGGGAGCTTTGGTTTTTCCCGACTGTGATAAACACGTTCGGTTAAACCCATTTGCACTCTGTTGATAATTTCAGTAAATTCTGCAAATTTTCCGTAAATCGCAATTTTTACTTGTTCAATTTCAGTTTGAGTGGCATGAAGACGAGCTGAGTATCGCCGAAGTTTCACAATCTGCCTACGACATATAGGACAGCCTTTGTGTCTTATCTCTCCATCATCTTCCTTTGTGTCCATCCAAATGGCTAACCCCTCTTCCTCAATCGTATGCCCACACTTGACTAAATAGATGAACCTAAAAGTAAAATTTCCTTCAGTGACCTTTACATAAAATTGGTGTCCAACTATTGTAATGTCTCTTCGTTCCTTCAACAACAAATTTTTCACCTTTTGTCAGGATCCACCGAATTTTCTCCACCAAACATTCCGTCAAGGAGTTCCTCAGAGTTGCAAAAACGACATAAGTTCGGACAGTCTTCCCCACAAAACCCAACACAGGGGTGACCACATGGAAGTTGTTTAGGACACGGCTCACGACATCCTTCTCGGTCACACACCTCTCCGCATTTCTTACTGCATTTTGAATGAGGACACTCGTAAGAGCAAGGTTCCTTTCAAAACATTAAACAAACACAAACGGTAAAAAATAATGAAATGAAATGCTATCTATAGTGATAATTGATAATACCTGGCAGCAAAAGTTGCACGGCACGCCACATTCGTAAGGACATTGATAATGTTCACAACTTTTAAAACATTTTTCGCTACATGGAGGGCATACGGTTGGGCAGTTAACTCTACAGCTACAAAAATCCACAAATAATCACAACTCACATTAACTTATATACTCTTAAAATAAATTTTACAGCATTTTTTAATAAATAACAAGAAACCTTACTCGTGACCACAAATCAACATTTTCTCACACGGAAAATTACAGCGGACATGGTAGCGACCTTGGTAGCACTCCTTACAGGATCCAAAACAATAATGCCCACAATCATTTGTCCCCATGTTTAGTATAGTGTCACATCTTTCAGTACAATATTCAGATGCTAAATCGCTTGATATCGTGTTCGCTAAGTAGCATGGAACTTCTACAGGGTGTCCACATCTTGGAATCGCTCTGCAAGGTACCAGTCGCTCACAGTCAAAGGTTATAGGCACATGACAAGGTACCATTACAAGGTGTCCACATTTTGGATGCATTCTTTGGTGGAGTTGCTACATTTCATAGTGATCAATAGTTAAGATTATTGGTTTCCTTAATCGTATTAGTTATGGTTTAATTAGTATTAAGGTATCTATATCTTTGGGTTTAATTATACAACTGAAGTGACTGAACCATGTAACTCACCTCACACACACCACACTCCTCTCCACATAGGTGAGAACATTCATGGTTGCAAAGCGGATACCGCTTTGGACACTTTTGTTTGCACATATAGTTCAATTCGTTGAAGTTCGGCTCACTGCATTCTAGTTGCAGTTGATGTCCACAATGTAGTTTAAAAGGATAAGTCTCAGAACAAGGTTCACATGGAGTGTTACAAAAATGTTTTTTCTGACACATATGAAGTCCTCTCTTGCATACTCTATTACAAAGTCGAATGCATGTCATTTTTTCATGGTTGCCTGGGCATTCGTAGCACTTTATTCCGCAGTTGTGTCCACATGGCAGGGTTTTCTCACACGGAAACAAGCAAACCTTTACAATTAGTAAATAACAATTAGAATTAGACATTCAATTCAATAGTACGTCTCCATTATTTCCCGTTTAAAATTTTGAAGAACAATTGCGTCAATTGACGTACCGTGTCATTATTTAAAACATGACCACATTCCCGTTCAAATGGACATTTTCGGCTACACTTGCACTGCTTGTAGCAAATCTGGATGCAACGATGTCCATTTTTGCATTTTTTCGTACAGGGCTGCTTACACCAAAATTCTTCCTTGTCATGCGCTTGGTATGCTGGGTGACAGACGGACTCGCAGAAATGGCCACACGTCCTCTGAGTGCAGGTTTCAAGACATCCTCCTTTAGGTGCAGCTAATCTGATGTCGCCCGGCTTTTTTATCCCATCGCAAATCACGAGATGAAATTTACACTCTATTTGTAAAAATGGAGTTACAGCCCCCTTTCGAAACAGAGCATTAATAATATACGCCCATGTATTATTCCTCTGGTTCAAAATGGTCGATATATGACCAATGATGATTACACCGTCCCTGCAATTGAGATGAAGTGATGTTAAACTAATCTCAAAAGACGACTTCGTAAGAGGATGCAAGATTTAAAATTAACTAGCTTACCTCGAGTCATCAATCCCTAGTAAAACTGTGTTGGCAAGAACAGTATCATCCTTCTTTACCTCTTCAGTTTCAACAAGAAGAATCACAGTGACTCTAATTTCTCTCCAGTTATCTTCCTCCGCAAGAATCCCGTCAACTCCGATAGACCCTGATGCTGCTGGTAAATTGATTATCTAGTCGAAATGGCAGTTAAAAATTATATACAGCCAAGCTCTCGAAAAATCCCTTGTATAATACTAACTAATAAATACTTCTTACTTGTGAAATAGACTCCTGTCTTATCTTAGAGTTGCTCAAAATTCGGATATGATTGTTTTCATAATTATTTTTCTTCAACCTATCACAAATGTCAGCAATCATCCCTTCTTCAAACTTACAAATTGAATCATTTTGTGATCCATGGTCCTACAAGAGAGGTCAAGCCGTTTAGTATTTTTTCCAAACAGAATAAGTATCAAGCAGAAACTTCTATTAATTACTAATCTAAAACTATTTAACTGATTTATTTTCTACTTACCTGATCTTCAGCAGTCGCATGAACAAAGAAGAGAATATTTCCAAAAAATCCAGAAATATGAGCTTTTCCATCAAATTTTTCCAACGCTTTCTGTACTTCTTTGGGGTCTGCCATCATGGCTTCCTATCAGAACGAGATCCAAGTCACAAATGGTACAAGTTCAACAGCTCATCACCATCAGTGTCCTGGAAGACGATGTGCAACTGACACTGAATGTAAAACTTGCACAAGACAATTTCAAACTGAAAATAATCTACGTGCAAAGCCCAAGCATCAAACGCCTCGACCTCAGAGCACACTGTTGACTGTTGACCTGGCGTCTCCTCTCCAGCAATCTACAACCTAAAGAAAATATATTAAACAAATGGTTGTTTACATTAGATAGCAAAACGGCCTACAATCTTCCTTCAACTCTGAACTCTCAGGACACCGGAGCTGACAAAACGAAGCATGTTTCACGTTTGACGTTTCTTTAAATTTTATTAGAACCTCGATACTCTATAGCCTTTTGGATAGCCTGCGCTATCCTGTACAACGTCAAACGTATTATGTATTAAGCAAATGGTGTTCAAGTCCAAAGTCACGCTTCCGTGGCATATGTATCAACTACAATTAACTTCATAAATTGATACGCACCTTTAAATGTCCATATAAGTTGTATGAGATAATGACTCTTATCCTAAAATAGAGAGCTGAAATTGCTGAAAGTTTCAAGCAGCCTAATTGCAACGCTACGAGTTACGACGGTTAGCAGTGCACAGTAAAGATCCCGATTCGGTGTTTTTATTTTTTTACATTTGAAATAAATTTTGGGTTTAGCTAAAAGCTTAGTAGTTCGTACTTTTGATTGCTTAGTTCTGCTTTGTGTATGTACAGTTCAAAGGTTGAAAAGCGATTTCAAATATATAGAACAAATAAATACAGCGAATAGGGATTTTTAGATCATTACGAAATGGCATGCATTATTACAATTCACAATTAGAAAATAATGTGCTGAGTTTATAACCATAATTATTAATTAAAATTAAAACCCATTTAAATAATTGGTAATATTTCACTATGCATTAGTGACAATACCTAACCACAGCATATGCAAAAACCACAAACAATTAGTAAAAAAAAAATCACCTGAACTTCCACTTTTCTATAGATTGTCTCTCTCCGGATTTTAAAATGTATGTAAAAATGTAAAAATGGATTCGAATAGAACACTACACTACACGTGCCCAAGCCCCCTTTTCTACTATCCTTTAAAAAACCTTTAATTAAAAATTAAAACTTAAATTCCAAAATTGTTCTAAAAATAAAAGGAGTTGATTGTTATTAATTATTTCGTATTTTCTATTCAATGTCAACTTCATACCTTCGCCCTTCAACTTGTCATGCATGTTACAGAATTAAAGGGGCCAATTGAGACAATTTATTACAAATACTAAAAATACATTCTATACGGATACAAAAAAATGAAATGCCTTACGTATTTTAATAAGTCAGGATTTAATCCAAGTGTCTCTGTATTTTTCATCAAGTGTTTACTACTTGCGTAGACTTATTTTTAATCCTGCAATTAAAAGCTTAAAAAACATTAAATATTAGCATTAAATAAATAAATATAACATTTTCCAGTTCGCACAACGCACGGGTGGGCAAGGCACTTTGACTAGCACACAAACAACTTGCCTACACCTGCACTGTCAACGGTGGTGTTTTATTTTTTTGGCTTCTGTTAGCAATTTGCAATAAAAAGGTCTAAAAAAGCTCCATGCACATGATTAAAGCTAGTATCAGCTTCTATATACTATATGTTTAAATGTAATGTCAAGTGTAGTCAGTTAGACGCACCTGACACGTGTGTCAACCCTTTTCCGAGCGTCGTCAAAAAACTTTCAAGATGAGATTTATATTATATATATATATAGGAATGCCTCTGGGAATTATGGGTTGTAGGCAGAGCGATGATATGTAATTATAATTACTTGAGAAAAAGCGTTTGAAGTTGTTTTTTGGGTTATAAAGCATTACATCGGAATGATATATGAAAAGTAAGAACCTGAAATCGTTACCGGATATTCCGAATTAAGTCAAAATGATACTATAAGATATGTACGTTTCACTTCCGTTCTGAATTTGTCCCAAGTGGATGGTCAAAGGTTTCAGGTTGATTTTAAATTTATGAGTTTTTTTATATTATGTAAATGAGGAAAGTCAAAGAAGAGAGTATTTCACAATAAGATTAGCTATTGGATAAACTTGTTGCAGGATAAAATAAAAATCTTTCCTTGTTTAAGAATTTTAAATTGTAAACAATTTTTTTGATCCAGGTTATTATTATTTATTGATTTAAATTCAGTATTTCATTTATCTCCTTAACCGAGAACTTTCCATTGAATTTTGATTCTGGCGTTGAGGCTGAGGGTAGTAATATTTTAATAATAAATAGTAATGCATAAAACATCAATTATATGAAATGAAGTTCATGGGAAATAAGTTTGAATAAAGGATAAAGGGTCAAACTCGTGGAGTTTAGAATAAATATGCATGTTTTTAAAGTGATTAATCTCTTTATTTAACACTTTGTTAGGAAAAACATCCTATGTACAGAGATTTGTTGTTTACTTGGGCTTTTTTGCATATGAGTAAAAAGTAGACAAAAAATTGATTCCAGTTGCATAAGTAAAAGTAAACAGAAAACGTCTTTAGTGTAAAATGTTATTAAATGTTTTTCTGAATTATAGAATAGGAATAAGACCTTGATAATAGCGTTCTTGAACTGATGATAAACTTTTAGTCCTAAGGTTTCCCGTACCATTCTAAAAATAAAAATGCATAGTTATGAAGTGTAGAGCATTTTGAAAAGTAGCATTTATTTTTATACATGAAGCTAAATACTTTTATGGATTCGTAATAAAAATAAAAGCTGTGTAAGAATGACAAAAAATTATATTGATTTTTGTGTGCACTTTGAACTAGACCATGAACTTTTATTTGGAAATCCCTGAATGCTGAAAGACAATGGGACTAAGGTGATATAAAGTGTGATAGTAATAATTGATAGGAATAAAAAATAAATAAAAAATAAAGTGGAAATTTCTGGTTTCTTTACAATGCAGATTTTAACCTTAAGATTTGCATCCAGTGAAAAGGTTCAAATCAAAGCCGTATCAAGGAGAAATAATGATAAAGGTTTGATTCATATCATATCTTTGTGTTTTTGTATACAAATGAAAGCCTTCGGATGGATGATACAGATATGGCCATGACCGTGGCCAAGTAGAAAAAGATAAAAATTTCAACACACGCAAAAATTAAAGTAGACAGGTTAATCTGATGAATCTGACTTGACACGTTGCAAAAGTCAGAAAGCATGTGTTAGTTTGGAAATGGGGGGGGGGGGCTGGGTATAACAAAATGCATGTTCTTTACGCACCATAACTTAATCTTCCTTCCATGAACTATCAATCACCATCCCTCGTTATTTATTTCCAGGAGTCTAGAATAAATAAGGCCAATTTTTTTAATATAATATAATATATTTCGGTAAAAAAATAGAATTAGGAGCATGAAATGCTTTGTTTGCATTAACGTTACACAAACTTGCGCAATTAAGATGAAATAACCGTTAATAAATGATCACTATTTAATTACAAATTGTGTAATATGCCCTAAAAATATATGGTTGGAAGCATTTGTAATTGTATTATTAATACCATCTGAATGAAACTTATCTATCAACTTAATCATCGTAACTTGATCTTTGGAAACCGGACATGGTTGAACAAATAAACCGTAATTACGAATATGAATAAAATATAAAAAGTGTGCAGTAGCAGACTGATTGGGCAGAATTAACATAGACAATGTGTGTCCATGTAGTAATAAGCACGTGCTGTCTAGTGAGCCCATTTATTTGCAATAAAATAGTCTTTTTACCTTGTTAGAAAAACAATATTGGCCACCACAGTCACAACAATGTGAGCAAGACGTACAATTTTTATAATTAGACTAATTCTGACCTTAAAGACTTCATGGATTGTTGTATGTAATGAAGGGAGTTACGGGAGGGAAATGAAAACCAGTTGGATAGGTAATGGTAATGATAGGTGCTAATTAGTATTGGTAATGGTATGTGGGCATGTCATTCATCATACTTGTATCCCATATCGCATGACATGATATGCATCAACTCAGGTGTCTTAGCTTAATTATAATTAATAACCTGCCACAATCTTAATAACAGTGTGTACAACACGTACGTTTCACTCTAATAGAATGTATGCTTTACAAAGTAGGTACAACTTTCATTATATTAACAACCACACATTTATGTTGAGTTCTTATTTAGAAAATAAATTATTTAGTACTTAATGACGTAACTCCTTCCTCGTTTCTGGATTTCTCTTAGGAATAATTCATTCCATAGTCTGAGCCAATGTAACAGGATCATAGACTAAAAAAAGTTAATTCCATAACTTGCACCACCAAACCAACGTATACTATACTATACTTTCCTCCCAATTTCTTGTATATGATTGCAGAATGAAGTTTTTTTTATCAGAAAAAACCACACAAGTGAAAAAAACGAGGTTAACGAGTTTGAGAACTTGTCATTTTCTTTAGTTTTTATTTACACCGTAAAATAATAAAAGTGCAGTTTGGTTGCATACAAACTGGTAAAAAAATAAGGTCATAGTCACGATAAAACACTGGAGGAAAAAATGTTCCTCGTGTACTTAATTCCAAGTGTACTTTACATTCATAATGTGTTAAGTTTTGTTAAAGGGTTCCCTTTCTGAGTGATAGATAAAGGGAATTTTGGATGATATTAGGGTTGACACATGCCTAGTCTTTAAAATACGACGTTTAATATGTAAGATGTATAAGTTCAGGGATCTGGGAAGTGTGGGATTTTGTTGAACTGGATGTGACAAACGGAAGTGAACGAGAATTCCACTATTTATTGAGAAGTAGAGCTTATAAAAGTTATTTTTGAAAATCCAACACATAATTTATAACTGGTTCCAGAAGAAGAGCAAAGTAAAAGTAATACAAATTGTTAGTATATATTATCTGGAGTAACAGAGTACTTTTGCCTATGCTGTAATAATATACTTTTAAAGCTGGTCAATGGAATAATATCATGTTTGTACTACGGAGCATTGCATGTATGTGTGTACGGAATGTATAGAAAGTAGAATTTAGTTAAATGTACTTCCATGAGTGAAGACAGGCCACAACAGGAACTAAAACCAAAAAAAACATTTTCCTTGAGCTACAATGTAATCTGATTTATTATTCAGTTTTTTGTTGCATTTTTTTTAGTTTTATATAGCATAAAATTACTCGAGACTACGTCATTGCTTTCTTTTATCCTTTGAAAAGGTTTTTTTTCTCGGTATTAATGTTTTAGTTTGCACTAGATCATGGGAAACACACGGTATATTATATCCGGTTATTTATATTATGTATGAATATGGATGTATATAATATAGAATATGAAATGCGATACATGAATCACAATTTTCTATGAAAATGTTGTGTAAAAAGTTTAAAGTGTTGTATGTAAAATGACAGGAAACCTTGGTAGAAAGTCCTTTATTAGATTATGATAAACATGAAATTTATTGTTCCAAATATTTATTTTAGGAAGCAATTTCTTATGGAAGCTTTTGTTTTGTTTATTTTCATTTTGTTTTGTTCTATCTAATGCTCTTTTTTTTCTTCATGTCATATTCTATTTAGGCTAGATTTTGTAAACGCTTTTGGAAATGAAGAAATGATAAGTCTAGTGGATTTATAGTTTTCGTGATTGAAGCTCTAAATAATTTTTCTGTGATTACCTTAAATACATACGAAATTGTGTAGTGTCACAGGTAGATACGTTTTTAACAGGGAATATTATACTGTCGTTATTGGTGTAATGTGTGCCAAGAACATAAAGTAAAAGTTTGCATATTCACTTTTGGTTATCAATTTTAGCCTTTAATAACATACGATAAGGCAACAATTTGTGGAAAGACGTATCTTTTATATTGGTTAACTAATTAAGAGCTTTGGAAATTTTTTTTTTTTGATGAAAGATTTTTGCCCCATCCTGTTCGCTGTTCTTATCTTGATTTTATGAAAGTACAGAGACGACGATGATTACGATATTCTTATTAATTATAACGTGGAAAGTTTTAATTAGCTTTCTCCTGCAGACTCCTTTATGCATGGACAAATTATTACGTTTCGGGTTTGGTATTCTGCCTGCTTCTGATTCAACATAGCATTTTGGTGTAGGTCCATTGCATTGGTGGCTGTGCAAGTGAAAGTGAGACAATGGAATATGGGAGTGGGACAACAGGTAGGTAGGAGTATTTGACAACGAGTCTTTTTTCCAAAAACCAATAAATATTACGCGTGGGAGTAAAATCTTCATCATGAAGCCTGAATTGGGTTTCAGATTTAAGTACTACTCATTTAGGGTGGAGTTCGTCGTAATTAGCTCCCATAAGGCCGCAATGTTAATTTCAAGCTCCTATTTCTCCGGTGATATA
>JAQGBU010001885.1:0-11133 GCA_034698605.1 Isotoma decorata | reverse complement strand
CAAGGGTTTAAATGCTAATTAAATAAGTAGGAGTAGTGGCTTAGAGAATTTCTGTTAACACATAAAACTTAGCATTGCTATATATTCTCGGAAAAAGTGTCCATAAAAATGTAGTAAATTCTACAAATCAATGTATCACTCGTAAATGTATTCTGTGACTAAGTGTGTATAATAAAGATTATTATTATTATTATTATTATTATGGATTGAGACACTCCCTAGTGGGTGTGGTTGGTTTGCAATGTATTAAAAATTACCAGCGCCCATTATGACACCCAAAAACACACAAATCGCACATTGCTCCAACCACACCCCCTTAGCGGGACCATTGACGTATTTGGTCAAATGTACGTTTGAACTCAAAGTAACCATAAGTTAAAACAAAATTTTAAAAAGTTAAAAAGTGTTAAGTTATAGCAGATTTACTGCTATTGCTATAGAGGGTGGAGCGAAGGGGGTGTGGCGGATTTGGGTCATTATTATCGAACTTGACCTGCCATTTGTCTTCAACTATCCATATGTGAAAACAGAATTTAAAAAAATTGATTCTGTGGAAAAATAGAGCGTTTACAGACAGACACCATGGCCATTCAAAAAAGTACCCATAGACTCATCGAATTCATAGTTCAAGAAGTTTGGGAGGAAAGTAAGCAACAAAGAGGCGTGCATTACCACATGCATACCCCTATGCATGTGGCAACGTTAGTATTAAGGTATCTATATCTTTGCGTTAGCCTAACATTACACATTTCTATCGTATGTTAATATCGGCTAAAATAATAAATGGTTCCTTAAGGAAAAGTTCTTAGGTGAGTCTTTTCCTGCGATTTCCAGACCTCCAGTCAGTAGATATCTAGGGATTATACCTAATGCAACTTTCTTGTGTCACCTAGGAAAAATGCCTGCTCTATTCACTAGTTATGTCACATGCATGCCTGCATCAATTGCTAGTAAGTTATGACTAAAATTTCCCTTTCCATCTTTTTTAAAAATTTACCATTTAGCCAGAAATGTAAACCCAGAACTTTCCGAGTACCCTTTTCCTCCATCATTTAAAACCAAGTTGAAGAAGACTTCCTCCAGCCTTCATACAATTTTGAAATGTCCACTAATCTGACAGCCTTCGTCCTTGGAGGGACAGGGGAAGTAGGAAAAGCCATAATCAAGGCCCTAGCAGAATCTCCACAATTCGACAAAGTGACCCTTATAGGTCGTCGACAAGTTCCTCTCCCAAATCCAAACGAGGACCCTCGATATGATAAATTCGATGAAAAAATTATCGATTTTGAGAATCTATCAGAACACGTGGATGCATTTAAGGGCTATGACATCGGCTTTTCATCCTTAGGGACCACAAGAGCCAAGTCAGGTCCAGAAGGGTTCTATCGAGTGGACCATGATTATGTCGTAGAGACTGCAAAATTAGCCAAGGCCGGAGGAGTCAAACATCTTCATCTTGTGTCATCCACAGGGGCTAATAAAAACTCGTGGTTTTTATATCCAAAGACAAAGGGACAAGTTGAGGAGGAATTAAGTCTCATGGGATTCCCTAGACTTTCAATTTACCGACCTTCACTCCTTCTCACCCCTGGACCAAGGGAGGAGACTCGAGTAGGAGAAGGAATCTTAAGGGCTCTCATGACCCCTTTGGATAAGTTCAGACGGTTCAGTGTGGATGTCCCTTTGCTAGGAAAAGTCATTGTGGCGAATACCTTTAGAAGTAGTCAGGAGAAGGTTGAGATATTGATGAATTCACATATTAATAAACTTGGACAGGATTTGACCAAGGAGGAGGGTGCGGCTAATAGGTAGGTATGTAAAGAGCCTTAAAATATTTTTAATGGATTAGAATCGACCAGAGCCAAAAGGGAGTGCTATTTACGGGTTAAAGGTCTAGGAATATTATATGGTCAGTCAACAGTGACATTTAAGTAGGAAAATAGGGCCAAGTAGTGTTCTTGTGTGATGATCCACAAATTCGGTTAATTTTACAAAGAGCATATTTATTATTATTATGATTATCCTATAATTGTAGCATTTATATTAATACACGGTCTCAAAATAGTAAATAGCAAGGGGTGTCTCAGTTCTTGTAACATTAAAAAGTAATTATAATAATAATAATAATATTTTTATTATACACATGTATCTGATCGATGCATACATACAACGAGTGTGATCATAAACATTTGTAGTAATTAAAGTCTCCGAGCTTGTGATTAATTATTTATTATTTACCATGTAAACGAACATAATCATTACGCATAATCTTTCCTCGTTTATAGAAAATGCTAATAATAATTAGCTATAATAACATACATTCTGTTCATCATGCAGTGTGGGCAATCTATTCAATTTCATAAAACTATTTCTACTTTATAACGATTCCCAAGTACTTGCAATTTGTTAAAAAACAATTACTTTTAATAAATAAAGTTATCAAATTTATAGAAGTAAAAGGAAGAAAAAAACTTAAGGAGCTTTAAAAATGATTAGGTTTATAAAAGTAACTCGTCATATATTTCTAAGAATAAAGGGGCCTGGACTCGGATGTAGACGGACCCCATTCGAGTGTGTTTGGAAGACGCTTCACTACTTCTAATTCATAGCCTACAGGTATCCACCCCCCAGTATGACCGCGAAGTACGCACTTTTCTAAACCTATTTAAATGAAAAAAAAATCAATCAAATTAATATCCAGAGAGTAAAACGCAGCAACTTTCAAAATATTCATAAAATTTATAGAATTTTTGACCAATTTTAACTTACTTGGAAATTCATTTAAACACTTTCCCTTAGCATATTCTCTGACAATCAAACTGCTGTCTTTAAAAGATAGAAACATTGACTTGACATTCAATTTGGACACTTTGTCAAACCAATTCTCTGCTGTTGCATCCCAAAAAGAATCAGAAGAACCATATAGATAAGAGAGTACAATATTAAGCGGTTTATTTATCCGATTGTCTTGAACCCCTTCCTTTCCACTTAAATCCAACTCAACTCTGTTATTTTTAAAATCCTCTTCGAACTCTAACTTTGTTATCCATTTTGTTTTGGTGAGTGGCCAAGGGTAGAAAACCTCAGCATATTGTTGCTGAAATACCCCAAGCATTAAAGTACTCAGTTTGGGCATATTTTTTAACGTTGATAAGCCCCGAATCCCACTAAAACCCGTATGGCGATCCTGAAGGATCAAGGTCCTTAGGAAAGGCATCCGTGGCAGACTCATGATGGGGAAAGCATTATAACTTATAATTGCCAACGTCTCAAGATTCCCAGATATCATTGGTAATACTTTAAGAACTTCTTCTTGGTTGGAAGTAATAAAAAAAACTTCCTCTGATTTATAATAATGTTTGTCAGCCAGTAGCAAACCTTTTAAGTTCTTCAGTTTCATTCCTATTTCTTCATCTTGGGTAATAACTTTCATAAAGCGACTCAGGCAGGGACTTGTGATTTCCAGACCTTCTAAAATCTCAGAAGATTTCAGAATTCCCTTAAAAGTCCTTATAAAATTGATTAACGGGGGTCGGTCTCTGTCAATCGTGTGTAAAATTTCCAAACGACGAAGATTTTTCAGTTGAATAGGAATTTCAACCGCGATCCGAAATTTGGATTTTTTCCAGAGTGGTTCTATTGAAATTTTGAGGGTTTCAAGATTTTTGAAAATGGGTAGAAGACGAGACAACGCATCCAAGCCATCTTCATCCTTAATAACTACCCATGCTAAGTTTTTAAACAAGTGTCCATAATTTCTAACAACTCTTTCAAACTCGTGTACGGACGTCAATGACGAATGGTGTATTTCCAGAAATTTAAATAATATTTCCGGATTTTCTGATTCAGCAAGTAAATTCTCCAATCTTTGGAAACGGTGTTTGGTGAAATCACAGGAGTGGATTACAAGGCCTTCTTTTCCATACCCTTGTTGCAGTAGTTGTTTATTTGCTTCATCTTTCCAGAGGGTGGATACTGAACGGATCCTCATTAAATCCTTCCAGTCCAATTTTTCAAAAACTTTTTCTAAAATCTTAAAAATAGTTTCGTATTTTTATTTTTTCGTATTTTTATTTTAGAAATGATTTCTGGGTCTACTCTGCTAAAAATATCTAAATGAAAACTGACATATACGATTTTGGAGTTACTTGTCTCATGCTCATCCTCATGGTTGAGATGAAGATGACATAGGAGGGGGTTTGTACTCTGAAGAAAATTACTCATCCCAGGAATCCAATTTTAACCAGTTTCACTCTTTACGGTAAATAAATTATAATATTATTTTTTAGAATGAAATTTTTTACCTCAGGTATCTCAAGCATCGTTGACAGTTGACAGAAGGTAATTCTTCTAATTCTAGTTGTAATCAACAAATGGTGGACAAAAGATTATGCGTTTATGTCGTATGTGAAGTTCTAATTAATCTATTTCAGATGAAAATGATTTTAGGACCAGTTCACATCCTGCCACTTTGTGTAAAAGCTAACTGATCCAGTCAATAAATTCTGTCCTCACTCTCAAAACTTTACAAGTCTGCTAATTGTATCTTTTATTTAGCATTTTATTTATCTTATTCCTTGTCTTGAAGTGCAAAATCAAAAACAAAAATCTTGACTAACTACAACGTGGGATCTTATTACACATTCTTCTCCTATGTCTTTGTTTTCTGTCCACTCACATCACATACTTGTCTCAATCTTTTACTTCATAATCATAAGTCATTTAAATTATAACTCTTGTTAAGGTTCAAGCACGTATAATATATCTCTATCAGTATTTCCACATACGTACTGTTACTCTAGGCTAGTGTGGCAATTGTATTGCACCTCATATTACACTTCATCTGCATTCCCCATTTCTCCAGCAGCTAAAACTATATTTTATTTTAAACTATTCTCGTACTCTCAAACCCCTAAATTTACATTACGATAAATCATAACTCAGGATTTTACACTATATATGCAAACAAACGATGGATATAGTCTAAGACCTTAATAACACTGAACCAAAAAACCCTTAAAATCTTAGGTGAGGCACAGAAATGTCCTTGCAATATGAAATGCAAATTTTAATAATAAAACTGAATTTTGTTTGCATTACTGGGTAGATAATTCTATTACATCATAGTTAATTATGTCCTGTAAGCAGGGTATGCTACCCCGGGTTTTATGGGTCGGGGGTTTTTTTTACGGTTTTTTGGGTACCTTTTCAGGTTCGGTTTTTTGGGTTTAATTCAATTTTAAGCTTTAGGAATTAAACGTTTCACAAACTGTCAATCTCAATGTTTTTCTCTCATTGAGATACTCCATATTTTGCATTTATACCCTTAAAAAGATGAAAAAACAGTTATATAGACGTTTTTTTGACACAGAGTCCACTTCTATGACCCTTAGTTGAAAAACCCAAAAAACCCAAGAAACCCTTAAAAACCCAAAAAACCCTGGGTAGTTGGGTTTTTTACTAAAAAACCCCGGGTTTGTCGTACCCTGCCTGTAAGGAAAGTTCAGTTCTATTATTAAAATTTTAAGTTTCAAGTTTTGACTGCATTTCATATTGCAATGACATTTCTGTGCTTCACCTAAGATTTTAAGGTTTTTTCTCATTCAGTGTTATTTGCTCTTTGTTTAAAACTTTAAAAGGATATTGCAGAATAAACTTGATGAATGCTAAGTGATAAATTGGTACAATTCCTAATCCAATCCCCAGAATGCTTGGACTTGACATTTCTCTGAACCCCATTCGAGTGTGTCTGGACGACGAATGAATACTTCTACTTTATGGGGGTTATATTCCCAATCCACTGTACGACCACTACGGCGAACTACACATTTTTCTAAACCTTTTGAGACAAAAAAAATTTTCAATCAAATTAATATCCAGGCACTTAAAGGCAGTAATTATCAAAATTTTCTTAAAACTTTCGAGAGTTTCTTACAAATGTTAACTTACTTGGAATGTCATTTAAACACTGTCTCCTTACAACCTTTGTAAAAATCAAATAGCCTTCGAAAGAGAGAAACATTGACTTGACATTTAATTGGGATACTTGTTCCAAAACATCATCAATCCAATCTGATGCATGTAAAAAATGACTTTCTGACAGTAAAATATTCAGAGGCGTATTTAGCCAATTGTCTTCAACCACTTCCTCTCCATTCACATCCAACTTTGGATAAACTCTATTCTTTTTAAAATCCATTTCGAAATGTAACTTTGCGATCCATTCTGTCTTGGTGATGGGCCATGCATAGCAGATGTTATGCTGTCTTTTCCCAACTCTCCCAAGCATTAAAGTGTTCAGTTTCGGCATATTTTCGAAAGTAGATAAGCCACGAATCGCACCAGGTGACCTCTGCTCATCATCAAGGATCAACGTCCTTAGGTAAGGCATCCGTGGCAGACTCATGATGGGGAAAGTATTATAACTTATAAGGGCCAACGTCTCAAGATTCCCAGATATCATTGGTAATACTTTAAGAACTTCGTCGTGGTTGGAAGTGATAAAAGAATCTTGCTGTGAGACATAATTCTCGATGTAAGACAGTTGCAAACCTTTTAAATTCTTTAATTTCATTACGATTTCTTCATCTTCGGTAATTACTTTCATGAAGTCAATCATGCGGGGACTTGTAATTTCCAAATCTTCAAAACTCTCAGTAGATTTGAGAATTTCCTTAAAAATCCTTATAAAATGGATTAACGGGGGCTCGTATCGGTCACTCGTGTGTAAAATTTCCAAATAACGAAGACTTTTCAGTTCGAAAGGAATTTCAATTGTGAGTGGGACAGGGGTATAATCACAGAGTGTAGTAATTTTAATTCTAAGGGTTTCAATGTATTTAAAAAAGGCTAGAAGACGTGTCAATGCATTTAGTCCATCTGGCCTGTTATAAACTGCAACTGTTAAGTTTTTAATCAAGTGGCCATAAGTTTTAGCAACTCCTTCAAACTCGGGGATGAACGTGATTGAGGAAGGACAAAAAACCCCCACCGAAGAATACAAATTTATATCCAGAGATTTAAACAATATTTCCGGGTTTTTTGATTCAGCAAGTAAAGTCTCGAGTCTTTGGAAACGTTCTCCTGTTCGGAAATCAGAACTGTAGATTTTGACTTTTTTTCCGTACCCTTGTTTCAGTAGTTGTTTAATTGCTTCATCTTTGCAGAGGGTGGAAACAGAACGGATCCTCAGTAAATCCTGCGAGCGTAGTTTTCCAAACACGTTTTGTAAAATCTGAAAAATCGTTTCGTATTTTTTATTTCTTTGTAAGAAATACTATCCCTTTCCATAACTTTAATTGGATTCCTCTTTGGATCTACTGTTCTAAAAATGCCTAAAGTAGATATAAAATGTGCGATTTTTGAGACTGTGCATGTATGTACGGGACCTTGGGACAACCACACCCCCTGGAATCACATTGTTCAAAATTGATATTTTGAGCTCGGGATAGTTCTCTTAAGTAGAATAGTTTGATCTCTGGAAGGTCAAAATGCTTGTGTTTCATCAAATAGTTTCGTGGGAGATCTGGAAGTGACCACGCCCCCTGAAAACTAATTTTATAAAATGGATATTTTGAGGTCGGGATAGTTCTGAAGTAGAATAATTGACCTCTTGAAGGTCAAAAGGTTTTTTTCATGTAATAGTTTCATAGGGGACCTAGGGGGGACCACACGCCCTCTGAAAATAAATTATTCAAAATTGATATGTTGACCTCAGGCTGATACATGTATCATAATTTGACCTCAGGAAGGTCACAATACTTGTGACAAAAGGCCCGGGTGATTTACATCGATGTTGGGTGAAACCATGATGTGCCCTTAAGGGCCAAATAACTTAAGGTCTCAAAAGGGGCTTGTTTTGGTGTCGTCCTGACTAAGGTAAGGTCATTGTGTAGCACAATCAAACTATCTACTTGAGAACTATCCCGAGCTCAAAAATGTCAATTTTGAACAATTTATTTCCAGGGGGCGTGGTTGCCCCAAGGTTCACCATGGTTTTACCGAAACTCTTAAAATTAATATTAGTTTTCTAATGTTGAGCCAATGAATACGAAAAAAGTATTTTTAATAATTATCATTAATCCCATGAAAGCTGTAGTTTTATTTTTGAATAAAAGTTCATTCACCAATGCAATTTCCCCATAGAGATAAATAATCAAAATGTGCAGAAAAAAAATCGTTCTTAATTACATCACCTTTATAAGGAAAAGACCCAAAACAATTAGAGTGAAAACACGTTGATGTTCTTCTAATCTAGTGAGTGGCAATTTTATTGCACCTCAATTTACACTTCCTTTGCATTCTCCATTTCTCCAGATACTAAAATAACATTTATTTCAAACTATTTCATACTCTCAAACCCCTAAATTTACATTATAACAATATAATAAATCATAATTCAGGATTTTACCCTATGCAAACAAACGTTGAATTGAAGCTACACGACCTGAATAAAACTGAACGTAAAAACCGACAAAATCTTAGGCAAGGCACAAAAATGCCATAGCAATATGAAATGCGATCACAACTTACAAATACAAATGTTTATAAAAATACGTTTTTTATCCGGGCAAATTCATTGGGATGTAATATTTCCCTTTCCGTTAATGCAAACATAATTTACCTGCATTAAAGTCATTTTTCTTTTTAAGTTTTGGTTGCATTCCATACTGCAAGGACATTTCTGTGCCTTGCCTAAGATTTTAACGGTTTTTCCGTCCAGTTTTATGTACTCATTTTTTAAAACTTCTTTCTGAACTGGGCTCATTATTGACTGCACTTAATTTAATTGCATGTTTCCTTGAAATACACTTCTCCAGTTGGTCCATTAGGCCCTATAGAAATACCTTAGTTTTTCAACCACACTCCCTCATTTTAATTAATGACATAAACTTAAATTACAGAAGGATAGTCCTCAAATCGAATTTATGGTTACCTGTGTTAATAATACACCATTCGCTTGTAATTGTTAAAACAAGAGCAAATTCTAAATTTCGGCTATTAGTTTTTGTTTGTTTTCAAAATTTCATTACTCAATAAGTATCAAATTTCAAAGCTAGGTTTTTAACGGAGAATGTCATCTAGCATACGAACGAACTATCCATTCGTAAACAAAGTATTCCTCTTTGAATCTACCGTTCCAAAAATATCTAAACTAAATCTAAAATGTACAATTTTTGAGTTAATTTATTTACGAATACCTCGTGCTCATCCTCATGATGAATTGCGATAATTTGCAGCTGAACATTTACGGCTACACATTTGCCGGCTCGGCACATTTGCGGCTCAGGCACATTTGCGGCTCAGGCACACTTGCGGCTGCACATTTGCGGCTCCGGCACACTTGCGGCTGCACATTTGCGGCTCCGGCACATTTGCGGCTAAAACTAAAGCTAAAGATATAAGATGTTAACCAAAAAAATTACCACTTAAGTCCAAACTTTAGCTTTAATTAATGCAATAGAATTTATTCCAAATTTAGCGTATAGGAGAAAAGTGTATTTAAAAATCAAAATCAAACAAAAGCTTCTTCTTCTAAGAATTAAGCAGCATAGATCTACTCTTACACCCCATTTAGGGTCATAGTTCAAAATGCACAGTCAAAAAAGTAAAACAACAAAAACATCAAATCAAATAGAATGAGCGATCCTGCGTAGTACTCCAAATATGAAAGCTCTTATCCATGTTGTTCAACAATTGCCCTTCTAAGCTTTCCAGCTTGAGCTGTCGATGCTTTGCTTGGTGGGGGATTTTGCCAGCAACAAATTTGATTTAAATTAGCTTAATAGATCCTGTGAAACTTGATAGTATTTTACTACTGAAACTCATCTTTGCTTCTTTAGTTTACTTTAATTTAAGATTTGAACATTTAGACGCAAATGTGTAGAGCCGCAAATGTGCAGCCGCAAATTACCCTCTACCTCATGATTAAGGTCACATAAGGGAGGGCTTCTATTCCAAAGAAATCTTTTAATGCCTGCTGATCCGAGGAATCCAATTATAACCAGTTTTACCGTTTAATAAATTATTTAATATATGTTTAAGAATGACATTTTTTACCTCCGATATCTCTAGCATCATTGACAGTTGACAGAAGGTAATTCCTCTAATTCTAGTCGTAATTAACAGTGGTGGAAAAAGGTGTCCTGGATGTCTTGTGTCAAGGGCTAATTAATCTCTTTCAGATGATTATGACTTTTAGAATCAGTTCACATGCTACCACTACTTGAAAAGCTAACTGATGCTCCTTGTTTCTTTTTGATTTTCTAATTGTTAGCTATACAAATATCTGAGGTTGTGAAGAGAAGAGGAAAGTCACGAGATTATCAGTTACATAGTCCATTTTATATTGTTTGTAAGAAAACTTTACAAGTCTACCAATTTACTCTATCTTTTATTTAATATTTTATTTATCTTATTCCTTATCTCAAAGTGCAAAATTAAAAACAAAAATCTTTCTTTACTAAATACAACCTGGGATCTTATTACAGATTCTTCTCCTCTGTCCTTGCTATTTGTCCATTCACATTACTTGTCTCAATCTAATACTTCATAGTCATACGTCATTAAAGCCATAACTCTTGTTATGTTCAAGCACGTATAATGACATCTCTATCAGTACTTCTAAATATGCTGTAACTCTAAGCTAGAGGGGAAATTGTAGTGCTTCTCATGTTGCACTTCGACTGCATTCCCCATTTCTCAAGCAACTAAAATAACATTTTATTTTAAACTTTTTTCGTACTCTCAAACCCCTAATTGCTAATTTTTCCTTATAGCAAATCATAATAATTCAGGATTTTACATTATCTATGCAAACAAAGGTTGGATTGAATCTAAGACTTCAATGAAACTAAATGAAAAAACCCTTAAAATCTTAGGTTCGTGAGGCGAAGAAATGTCCTTGCAATATGAAATGCAATCAAAACTTGAAAATGCCATATTATGTATGAGTTTGACCTATATGCTTAATTAAATGCTTAAAATACATAATTTTGAGGTATATTGATATATTTAACTTCTTTAAACTTAATGGTTTAAGGTGGAGTTCGTCGTGATTAGCTCCCATAAGGCCGCAATGTTAATTTCAAGCTCCTATTTCTCCGGTGATATAGAACGTAGGAAAACAGAAGT
>JAQGBU010001884.1:0-11136 GCA_034698605.1 Isotoma decorata | reverse complement strand
TATGTTGAGGTGCGTCTTAAATTTGGGTGTAAAAAGTTAGCCTTTTTACGAAATTTACGATATAATTTACGAAAGAGATCAATTTGGTGTGGCTTTGAATGGATTATATTTGATATTTGGGTGTTGTACATCGAGTTATACGGCTTCAAAAATAAACGAATTTTTTTCGTATATAAGACGCACTGTTTCGCTAAAAATGTTCAAAAAATATCCCTCGAAAATAAGACGCATCTCAAACTTTTTGCTCGAAAAATGACCAAAAAAGTGCGTCTTATATTCGAATAAATACGGTAAATCCTTAATAGTTTTAGATCTTGTAATAACCGATAGCCAACTTATACTTTTTAGCCTGTCTTTTTAAAAGACTTGTATGAAGCTGAGATGAGTGAAGACGCAGATTTGAAGAATAATGTGGTGGCGGAAGTTAAAGCCAAAGATCCAGATACGGGTAACTAAAATAATTGCTAGTTATGATTTATTTACACTGTAGTAAAAATCATTAAGTTTCCACATTGAACATTTTTTTTTCTTTCGCAGCTTCTGTAATTGAATACACGATTACTGAGGGTAATGTAGGAGATGCGTTTGCTATTCGAAGCACAAGTACCAGTGGTATCATCTCGGTAAAGAACAAATTGGATTACGAACAAATTCGACAGGTCAGTTTTACAAATATTTTGACCACGTTTGAAATTATTCGGTTTTTGTCGTAATTCATAGACACATTTTAAATTTCAAAAAATGTGATACCCTCTTCTAAACATTTATAGTATGACCTGATAGTAAAAGCTTCAGATACCGTGTACGAGACATACACCAAAGTTAAGATTTACATTCTTAATGTAAATGACAGGTACATGCAATTCCAACTTTCAGATTTACCATTCAAAAACCTAAGAATGTACGCTAATACTTTTACTCCATGTATTTTAGGACGCCAGAATTCGATAAGATGAACACAAATGCCACCGTTGAGGAAGAGTCTATTCCAACAGATTGTGTTTTTCGGGTGTCAGCGTTTGACCCGGACATAGGAGACAGATCCCTAGAACAAAACATTTCTTTTTTCATTTATATCGGAAAAGACCATTTTTCTGTGGGTCCAGTAGACGGTTGTGTCAAAATCATAAAGCCATTGGATAGGGAAGTTAAACCATTTTATCAAGTCGTCGTTGGAGCATCCGATGAGTTGGGTATTCCCCCTACTAAGCTTACAAGCTACAGAGAACTAATTGTCAATCTCATTGACATCAACGACAATGCGGTACGAAAGAAAAGTTTCTTTCAGAAATTGGCTTACAATTGTTACATATTTTAAGGTGATTATTTTATTACTTTACTTGTATTTTCTTTGATAGCCTATATTATCTTCTCAAAATCCTGTGGTTTGGAACGAAAATCAACTTCGTGGCTCGATAACTCAATTAGAGGCTAAAGATGCTGATGGACCAGATAATGGAGCCCCATTTACGTTTGCAATCGCCCCTAAAACTGACCCTAAAATCAAAAATCTGTTTTCTATTGAAGGTACTTAATCTTTGGGGAACTGAATCCATTTTTTAACGTGATTATTAGCAACGTCTTGATCGAATTATGTCATAATTTAATTCAGGAAGAACATTGAAGGCTGAAAAGGATCATTTCGATAGAGAAGAGCAAAAAGAGTACGAAATATATATAGCTATCACAGATAGTGGACGAGATAGAAAGACAGGAATCAGTAAGTTGATAGTCATCATTGGCGATGAAAATGATAATCGGATGAAAGATGGAGAAAGCAAAATATTTGTGTACAAATACAAAGAGGAGAGCCCTTTCCCTATTGGCAGAGCTTATGTAGAGGATCCTGATGATTGGGATCTTCCAGATAAAACATTCACGCTTAAAGATCATTACCACTTTACTGTGGACTCAGATACAGGTTATATATACATGAAACCAACCGCAGAACCGATGACCTACAATCTGTCTGTCAAGGTATATGACGATAAATGGAAAGATGAAAAGACAGCAAAAGTGACTGTAACCGTGAAGCAAATCACCGACGAAGCCGTAGACAGCTCAGGCTCTATCAGATTTATGGGAATCACTAAGGAACTGTTCATTACACCGGACAAAACGGTACTTGGGCTTGATTTTTAATAATCTGCATTGCCAAACAAAATAATAAAGTACTATGAACTAACATTGTGCTTGAAATATTTCAGGGTCTTAGCAAGAAAGATAAATTACACAAAGAGCTTGCTGCGCTTTTCAACGTTCCTCTAGAAAATGTTGATGTATTTACAGTAGGAAACTCGCCACATAATTCAGACCCCAACTTTTTCGATGTGCGATTCGCTGTACATAATTCTCCATATTATAAACCGGAAAAACTCAATGGCAAACTGTCAGAGTCCAAAGAATTGGTGAGAAAATTTCAATATTTTAAATCCAAAGCATATGTCAAAGTAAATGTGGAGGACAAAGCGCTACATGACTTTCATATACGGAGAGAGGGGTCTCCTTTCAACATACTTCGTAGATACTTTCAATGATTTACTTAACCGTATTTTTATTTTATACTATTTCAGCTGGAGAGAGTTTTAGAGCTCAACATTGTTATGCTGGGAATTGATGAGTGTATGAAGGAAGGTCTTTACTGTGAATCCAGTTGCACTAACACTCTTGCAAAAAGCGCCATATCTTCCAAAATTTTTACCAATACTACATCATTTGTCGGAGTTCATGCGTTCGTAGATCCAGTATGTAAATGTACTTTGGCTCTGCTGCCCACCAATTGCTCTGAACCTAATCCATGCCTTAATGGCGGAATCTGCCAGTCAGGGGGTGGAATGGATGGATTTAAGTAAGTTCTTCTACGTTTTTCCGCCTATCTCTTCAGCAATTAATTAAGCTAATAGAAAAATAGATATAATTGGGTAAGTAAAATAAAAATTCTGTTTTAGGTGCGAATGTCCTGAATCTTTTGATGGCCCTAGATGCGAAATCACATCAGTTGCTCTTAGTGGTGAGGGTTACGCTTGGTATCCATCACTGACTGTCTGCAACGACTCTGATCTTCAAGTTCAATTTATAACTGTTCAAAAAAATGGCCTAGTTTTCTATAATGGTCCAATGACGACGTCTGCGATTGGCGTCACAGGTATGATGGATAATTCTATCTGTGATTTTTATCTTGTTCTCTTACGATTAAGGTTTGAAGTCAACTATTAAATTTTCCAGATTTCGTGTCGTTGGAATTGAAAGACGGCAAACCTATTCTTTTAATGGACTACGGTAGTGGGGTTAGTAAGTTAGAGCTCAAACATTCTCCAAATCTATCGGATGGTCATCCTCATACGATAAAGATCACATGGAACCCAGCAGTAAGTGGAACTATTGATGCGTCTACTTTTCAAATTACCATTGGGTTTCTTCATGATTCACTTACAGTTTTGTTTTTTCATCAGGAAATTTTCCTAAGAGTTGATGAATGTCTGAAAAACGAAGTTGGAATTTGCTATCAATCTGCTCGACCTAAAGGAACTAATTCGCAACTTAATGTAAACGGCCCGCTTCAACTTGGTGGTATATCGTTCAATCCTCAAGCCCTTCAAGATTCTATGAAATGGAGCTCTATCCCATCTCATAGAATTCCTTTTCAGGGATGCATAGCTAACTTAACATTCAATGGAGAGGTACTTCATTTATTTCCATTACTGTTTATTTATTTGTGTGATCAACCACTTATAACACGGTTTTCTCTAGTTCTACAATTTAGGAAACCCTAGCTACTCTACCATAAATATTACAACGTGTGACTCGCCAATCACTGGTGTCATCAAAGCATCCTTGGGTGTTGACTTCAACTTTATCGTCATTCTTCTTGTATGTATTCTGGTCTTGCTCCTTCTTGTCATAGCCATTGTCTTTTACCGTCGGCGACGAAGCTATGAAGAGGTAAAGGAACTCGGAGACGATGTTCGAGAAAACATTATTAACTACTCAGATGAAGGTGGCGGTGAAGGTGACCAAACAGGCTATGATTTGTCTGTGCTTATGAAACCAGCCAATGGTCCATCATATATTAGCTCTCCAACTGATAAAATTCCGATGGAGAATCTGCATCTACATGGACGAAGTAAGTTAAACACAGTCAAATAAACCATTCATTTGTTTTACCACCTACTGTGGGATATCTAATTCAAACAATTTAAAACTATGTAGTGCCAGACAATGGAGAAGGACCAGATATTCAGAGCTTCTTACAAGGAAATAAACAAAAAGTAGACAATGACCCAGATGGACTGCCATATGACGATGTCAGAAACTATGCTTATGAAGGGGATGGTAACTCAGTGGGCTCACTTTCCTCCCTAGCATCTGGAACAGATGATGGAGACTTAAACTTCGACTATTTGCCAACATTTGGGCCGAGGTTCAAAAAACTAGCCGATATGTATGGTGGACAATCTAGTGATGATGAAAGTTATACAGGAGCACCACCAGAAGCGTGGTGTTGAGTCGTTAAGTTTTTGTATATGTAGTAATTAGACTAAAAATTGTCGCCATGTATAGTTTAAACGTGTTCTATTTGCTACCATAATGATAATCAGAGAAGTATTTAACATGTGAAATGTACAATCCCCATGTACAGCTTGCCCTTCCTCGTAGCTCTGTCATACCTTAATTTACTGTCTAAACTTAGCATATTGTCCAAACTTGTCTCCGGACGCTTTATGTACTGTAACACTTGCAAAAGTAAAGACTTTGCTTATATGTCCTTCCTTAGATGTTTAGATATTTAATCTTTTTGTGAGGAGTCAAGCCATCAGATTAAGTGTAAAAAAATGCCAATGCTCAGTACTAAAAATGGTGGAACACTAACCTTTTACGTAGGTCCTCTTATTTTCTCCCAATTGTTTTTCTTAGTCCAGACTATATAGTCTCCTAATGACCCCCCCTCTCTTTGACCATGGAACTTTGTAGAACTCTCAGCAACTTTTCCATCTTTCATTTTTTCTCGACAAGGTCAATTAAGGTCATAGATCAATGTCAAAAATGAGAATGTGCTGTTGATGCCCCTGTGTCGGGGAAAAATAAGGGGACCAATGGAAAAGGCTGGTGTTCCACCAACTAGTAGCTGAAAGAAAAGGCTTAGTAGAAACGGAACGTATTTTCCAGTTATCGAATATTACAGCGGCAGCTTATTTATCCATCCCTTTATTACGTAGTATTATTGTCATTATATTATTTCATTTGAATTGTTTGGAGAACGATTTCTTATGTATCTCTCGTAGTTCGAAGTCAATTAATTATTTAAGTTATAATAATGAGTGGTACCTTATTTCATAGTACGACATGTGGATCATTCACTTGTATTTTTCTATGTTGATAACAGTAGAACAGCCAAGTTGATTTATTTAGTGCTATTAGTATTCAGTTGTGGTCTCGCTGATCACATCAGCAAATTTACTTATATATTTTAAAGAAAACCTATGGCCCCTACTGTCTGTTTAGCTGGATTAGTGTATGTTTAAGCCTAGAGTAATTTAACTAGTGATGTTCAAAGGTTTAAGGGTTAAAAACAAACAAGTTGCCCTCCGATAACAGAATTTCCACTCCCATTTTGGTTACAAGAGGTGTCAATCAAGCGCTCATGCCTCAACTCTAAATATAAGAATCAAGCAATCATAGTCAAAGACTGAAAATCATTCCAATCCAGTTTTCAGAACTTCGTCCTACCCATGTTGTTCAGAAACACAGTTATTTCTTAAAAATCGTCAATAAAGCACACCGATGAATTTTGCAAAAAATATTTGTACGACCAGACTCGAAAGCCTCTTTCTTAATGTGTTCTTGTACCTTATAGTATAACAGTGCTGACGCCGAAATACGAGTGTTTGCAACGATAATTTTAGTGCATAATTGTTAATGTGAAGTCGAATGTAACTTAAATTATTATGAAGATTGTGTGTGAAACAGATGAACGACCTAGAGATTTTTTTAAATATACAAATATAAATATTATATATGTAAGCGAATTACCAAAAGAAATAAATGAACTAAATGTGACAAACTACTCTTTACTTTTTTCATACACTTTTAATTGTAGGCTGTCAATATGTAGATTACGGTGTTTTTAGTAAGTTGTATTTTGATTTGAATAAAATGTATTCATTTTGTCAATTTATTTACTCGTTGTACAACCCGGACACAAAAGTATGATTTTTTAACAATTGGCATTGCATGAAGATAACGTAAACTTTTTGAAACCATTATAGAAAGAAGAAAACCAGTCCGGAGTTTGGCAAAAATGGCGTAAAAAAATTGCCATAAATTGAAGACCTCGCTGCTTGAAATTTCAATTTTAAAGGCAAATGAATTCTCACGAACTATTGCAGAGTTAGCCAAACCTTTGTTGGTTGTGTTCAAATTTCAAAAAGGCAAGAAGTACGATTTCGAGAGGAGGGTTATTCCCGAAGGGAGGTTACCTGTATGCTTCGACGCCAAAGGGTAAAAAAATATTCGCCCAATAGATCAATTAAATCAAAATAGCAGTTTGCTCTACACAGTTTATGCATACGAATAAAATAATGGAAAAAACTTCAATCATGATGCAACAATTAAAGCTATTGTTCATATTAATTGAAAAACCTTTCAGGTGTGCAACTCATTTATAAAGAAGCAGATTTCTTTCTATAAGCTCATAAAAATTAGACCCAGTAAACTAAGGGTAAATGAACAAAGAGCGTTTACTTGGGTAAATCAATTGTAAATATATTTTCAAATTAATAACAAAATCCTTTGTAAATGAGTTAATTAAAATGAATTACTACCTAATTCAATTATTTTCGGGACAAAGAATATTGACTGTTTAGGAAATGACTGTTGACAAATGATGTGGATATACGATTCATGAGTAATTGCATCCAGTCTTAGCTCCAATTATCTTGTGCAGGTTCCATGGATTTGTAAACCCCTTTACCAGAGTCCATCATCCGTGTTTGAAAGGCGAACGGTTTTTTTTTCAGTAAATGCGTTTACATGAATATGGACCCTTATGATATGTTCATCAACGAGTGAAATATAATGGGAATGAGGATTTTTTTTTAAATAACAGATTTTTTTCGTCGTGTCTTATCTCGACTTCAGATGCTTTTAAATTAAATCATTTTCAGGAATAAATATGAAAAATCTTATTCATATAAATATTTATTCATATCAAATTTTAAACATGCATACAATAATAAACATACATACATATTCATTATTTAATATTCATAAAACAGTCTGATAAATATATATGAATAAAAATAATTTGCATAAAATTTTAAGGAGCAAAGGAACAAAACTCAATTTTACTACAAGTATCTACTAATTTATTAAAGCTCAAAAATTTCATCTTCTAATCATAGAAGGATAATCCTTTACCAGCTACTGCATTAGCTTGGTTTGTTTTTTAAATTCGCACTGCATAGCTTATTTACGCTTAGAAGTTTTCTTTCCAGCTCGCTTCCCCTTTTTGGTCTTGAGGGGTTTGGGTCTCGGAATAATATGCACGTCGGGCCTGTGGTATATACGCATTCGGTCAAAAAAATCGTAAACATGGGAATTGATGTCCAACTCGCGATTCGTTATGCCCTCCACTAATTTATGTTTCTTGAGATCGATGTTCACCTTTGAGGAAAAAGACATAATTTACAAAATAAATACTTGGGTAGAAATAATAATTAAGTCTTTGCTGAAAATTAATTTTGTCAACTATTTGTTTTCTGATAGGTCACAATCACAACAATATAAGAGTCTGAGAGATATACGGTATGTTGTTACTCATCCGTAGTTACAGATAACATACTTTAGCTCTTGGATCGTCGAAGAGTTCTTTCCAAGTGATGAAATTGGAAATGGGCTTGTATCCACCCGGAAAAATACGCGGAGGTGCTTTTAGATCCGGAAGGACCCCATCGATGTTCGAGACAACTTGAATAACTCTTAGAACCACCTAATTTTATTTAAAAAAAAACGTTTATTAGTTGTCACGGAATCTTCAGTTATACTTACTATAGTACAGTATATGCTCACAATCTATCATAAAAAAAACAAAAGTAATTGGGTAAATTTTTATTCTATATATAGTGAAGCATCATTTTCATTAAGTATCTACAGTATAAAACTTGTTTCTCTTGTTTTGTAATGAGAAGTGACAATAAACGGATTAGTATTACCAATAATGCCAACTCCACGTCGTAGTTTTTACATATTATCAATATATTGTACAGCGGTTTAAAACAATATTATTATGTTTTGACAAAGAGAAATCAAATGTCTCCATATTAGTTACCTTTAAATACAATTAAAACAAAAAATCATGAAGCTCAAAATGACAAAATCTATCTTAAAGGAAATTATGCATATTTCGTGCAATCAAGTCACACTCTGGAAAATAGCTACATTACATCACCTTTTTAAGACCATTGCCTCGCTGTAGACGTAAAATCCTATGCTGTAGCGTCTTCGAAATTCAAATAACAACCCCCTAGGGTGAATAATATTGATCTAACGGTAATTTACTGATTTTAATAAAAATTCCGATTAGAAATAAATATTGTTGTATTATATTTTGTTACTTATAATGGATCATATCAATAAATTTAAAAGCCTTCATGATTAAACTTTTTCAATTAACAAATTAAATTACACTACACACTTGTCATTTCTTTAGCGAATAGCAGGAAGCTGAGGAATTTTAATTTCCTATTAATTAACAAAACGTATAAAATCAATCTGACTAAATTTTAATCAAATGTACTCTCATAATGATGCGAGGATGGAAACTGCTAGACATTTTAGCTGATGCTTTTTCTCTCAATATAATTTATAAAAATGGAACAGGAGTGAGCCCCAAAATTATACGGTAACGCTTTTTTTTAAATGGAAATTGACGGTAGTTAAACACTTCGAGAATTCATGATATAAAATGCAAAATGAAGAGACATAAAATGTGAAAACACGAACACAGGGAAGTACCTAGCAAAGGGAAGCCCTGTAGCAAAGTAATACCCTTTGCCCATTTCTACTTCGGAATCAAAATAAAGAGCTTACCGCAATATCAACTATTTCTTCCGACAAGCCCTCATGAATGTCTGGATTTATGTCTTCCTCAAGTTCCTCAAGGGCTGGCTCTACGTCCACCTCAGGGGCTAGCTGTGTCTCTTCCTCGTAGTCCACCACATTGGCTGAATTCATCCTTTCCACGGCCACGCGGGGCTTTACATCTTCCATCACAAGGGTCTCTTCAGAAAAATCCATCACAGGGGAAGGGGCTCGACGAGTACAAGGCAAGTCATCAGTTTTTGGAAGGCCAAATCGGCATCCAACTTTGCCGCAGGGCCTATTGACGGGTGTTCGCTTTCCCTTCTTTTTCATTTTGCTGCTCATCCTCTTTAAACTAAAGGACAAAGACAGCTCACAAACTTAAGGAATATTTAAGTGTTCTTCCTACTGCGGATAAAACTAAAATACAAATGGCTTCTGTGATGGTGGCGTCTTCAACCTATGTCCTTTGTCCTCCATTGTGCCTCGTTGCAATTGTAGATAAGAATTACCACTGCTAAGATAATCACTTTAAAATATTACAAGTTCAATACTAAATAGATGCATGGATGAGTTGGCGTCCTATCGTAAGATGTAATTGATTCTCAGGAAGTTTGCTTATAGTGATTTATGCATTGGAGTACATTGATAGATTCCTGTCTGTAATTTGACACCTTTGATACTGCCCTGTGCCACTTCCAGTTAAATACGGCCCATGTACAGATATTTGTGCAAATTCTTATCTCGAAAATTGGCTGTAGTTCAAGATTTTCAACTTAAGACAATATAGACTCCATACCAAATTTATTGATCGTGTTATGAGTTGATATTTCTGTTGGTCTAATTTAGTTTCCCAAAATTAGCCTGGTGGATTTTCAAGCCCTTATGAATATGAAAAAATTAATTTATTGGGTACAATCTTATACTTGCTTTTCTGCTACCTATTCGGTCAAAGTTTATATCTTTTTTTATCTCAGTTGAATTTTTTCAACTGGTTGTATCGAAAATATATTTGAAAACTGATGAGAATTTACTAAAACCTCTTCGTTTTTTAAATGTTTTATTTTAACTTTATCAAACATGGGTTCATTAGAGGATTTTTTTAAAGCTGTATTATCCGTTGGCTAGGCATTTCAAAATTCATTACATCTCATGCAAAAATGTGGAAACTCTTACAGTTGACTCATAACAGGCAGGAAGAATCTATGTAGTATTGTTTATTAAGTACCCTTTGTTCATCAACGGTGTTATATTGCATAAAAATAATATTAATAGGTGATAAGAGTTTCGTTGCTCTTATAAGATGCCATCAATATGATGAATCATTCTTGGGTTCAAAATCCATCATATCCCCAAGACGAGAAAGAAAGCCCCGTCAAAACTCCACCCATGTCTCAATATTCTCTCCCGCATGGTTGATGCATTCGATTCACTACTTAATTGTACTCTTAACTAATTCTTCTTCAATGATGGGGGCAAAAACTGCAATGGAAGCTTGCATTATAATTATAAGAGAGTTTAACATTGACTGGTACAAATATTAACATAACATAAAAATGAATTCAAGCAATCGAATGCAATTTACACGTTTTTAGCTCCACGTTGCAGCTCAAGCATTTAAAAATGTTAAAGATCCAATTGTTCTAACGGTTTCCAGACGAAGAGGGATAGATAGGGCTAGCAGGGATAGTGATAATAAGCGGCGTGTCATTTACGTACGATGATAGACAGCAGGTGTCATCACAAAATAGGACTTTGATACCATGATGAAATAGTATTACTACAAAGAAGTGTTATGGTATGGCATTATAATTACAACAATTACAAGCCAAGATGCTTGTCCTGGACAGACCAGCCCAAAACAGGACTAGAGGCCAGGACCAGTGTCCCTTCTTGTAATTGCACCTTCTTGTCTTGATACTTCTTTGAAGTAATTGCATCTTCATCAAAATCCTATTTTCTAATAATACCTATCTATCATCAGAGTTTGTAATTTTCCCAGTCCAGGGGCTATTTTCCCATCCCACTGGGAAAATGGGAAAAAGAGTGGGAAAGTGG
>JAQGBU010001883.1:0-11139 GCA_034698605.1 Isotoma decorata | reverse complement strand
GCTAGACCACCAGCAAAATAAATAATTAAAACTCTCCACCACTTGTGGACCATTTCCAGTAAAACTCCTAATACAAGCTGCATAAGCACATTCAAGATTATGTGCATGTACCTACAATCAACATATATAATTAATTTTTAAAAACTCATTATTCAAATTAAAAACGTTTGTTTTTAAAATTCACACTCACCCAGAATGGGCAAACATGTAAGTAATAAATCTCCATACTTGAACACGTTTTTGTGGAATGTAAATAAGGGTAGAGTTTACAGGAACAGGTGCATATTTTTGTACTATGTATCCTTCCATTACAAATTCACTTGAATGGTAGGCGAATATTGATAACTATAAATGAAGTAAAAATTCAAGTTTAAGTTTTAAAAAGGTCGAATGAAATTCAATTTGTAACTTGAAGTTAATTACAATTGCCCACCTGAATTGCACTTATAATAAACATGAATATCGGTGGGGGTAGACAACTATATTGGTCTGTGTAGGATAACTTTCTTCTATTTGCTACCACATGTTGGGGTAGTATTAGAGATCTGGCGAAGTCGAAGGCTCTTCTTCTCATCTGAAATACCCAAATCAAAATTTGAAACTGAGGCATTACAAGTTTTAACTAAAAATTCTTAAACTTTATACAAAAATTAGTTGAGCTTTAATTTTTTGTCAACATTTTATGAGAAGATGTTTTAAATAAAGAGATTGAGCTGGGTGTACAAGTCAACAATTTTTAAAAGTGATGAATAAGAGTTGTAAGTTTGACCTATGAATGGGGTTTCTCATTGTCTTTCTAGGTGCATCTCTCATTAACGTTTTTACTATTTCTATTTTAAGCCCCATTCCCCCAGAAATAATCCACTAAAGTATTCCTTACCCAATTAACATATTCTATTCTATCAAGCTTGCCATCATGATTTGTATCAGCCTCGTTGAACATCTTCTCAGCTTCTGACTCCTTAACTTGTGGAAAAGCTTTTTTGAATTCCTCCAATTCAATCCGTCCATCACCATCTTCGTCAACCTAAAAGGTTTACAATTTTCTTTTAAATTAAGCTAATAAAAAATAAAAGCCTAGCTTTAAAAAGAGAAAAGTTTTGAAACTCTCTTTGAAATTTGAATATGTTATGTTAAAGAATCTTTGATGTTAAAAAAGTTTAAAACGAGTTAAAAACATACTATGAGTAGTTTAAAATTATTTTGATTCTTTTTGGTTGCAATAAGTTTCAATTGATTATTATAGGCCTAATCACAAATCACAATGATTGGTGATTTAGTGATCACAAAGTTGGGTTAATATTTCAAAATCAAAACGTGTGTGGAGCTGGCCTCAGTGGTTTCAAAACTTAGTAATTCGAAGGACCAGATCGACTAACGATCATGAAGTAGGGTGTTGATGAGTGAAAATAAATGCAGCTTGAGACAGTTAGGTTTCAAGTCAAAAACTAATAAGTAGTTTAATACGTAAAGCATAAAATAATACTTGGACAAATGCTTAATGACCAAAATAGAAAATAGACAAGAGTGAGGAAAGAGACTTGACTTGAGTGGTATAATCCAGTGACTGACCCGAGGGTCGTACATAGTGGCTTACTTTTATACATTATGAAATAACAAGCAAGCCGAGGTAAGAAAGAACATTCTAGAGAAACATTTTAGGTATAGAACATTCGAGAGAATCTAAGAGAACATACAAAATTGATAGATTGATGATTATGCATCGGTCAAGGTAAATTGTAGTAGGATACAATCACATATGCTAAACTAAGAAAGATTACATACACATAAATGAATAGCAGCGGAGACATGATTCTCGGCTGCGGAAACCAATACATAATTTAATTCCACTTGACTAATGTCACTAGGCTCACTACGAAACAAAACGTCTTAATTTTATTTTGTTTTGATTCCAATGACCCTAGTTGGTCACCCCTACCGGTTTTTGAAAGTCGTCACATTAAGGTGCAATTTTGCATGGGTATTACAAATACACATATAGGAAATTTGAAGCCAAATTTCGGAATAATACCTGGCTCGGGCTAAATCAAGTTGCACAAGAAAGTTGTTTATAACTTATTTTGAAATATTGATAACTCAATGGTATTATGTTCTTTTTAGTTATGAAACTTCGTAAACCCAATGTTACATGCTGAGGGACTTGGGTCGAAATAGATTAAAACTCGAAACCTTAACCATACTTTAAAATGTCAAATTCTGTTCACCACCATCAGATACGCTAAATTAACCCGAATCCCAACTAAAATACTCACACACCTGGCTGAAGGACGTTTGTATTCCAAACAATTCCCGTTTTCTTCTGCTATTCCAATTGTATAAGGCGTTTTCAAGCGTCGGTGTCATCATTACTTTAGTGTAATTCATTGTAATTTTTAAATCTTATTGACACATCAATAATCCATTCATTAATACTGGTATAGAACCAACAACTAGACTTCCAGCAGTTTTAATAATTCCCTGCATTTCTCCGAATAACTCTCAAAATCCATTGTATTTCCAGTTTTTCATAATCTCTAACATTAAAAAAAAACTGAAAATCGTTTTTTCCTTATTTTCTCTATTCCCAAATAAAACTCAATAGCTTACACAATATCCACTCCAATCCTTTTGCTTCCAATTTATTAAACAACTCTACAAATTATCAATGACCTTCATTAAATCGCAGCCGATCGAAGTACAAAATACTTTTTTCCATTAGGGTTTGACAGACAAACACCTATTAGAAATCCATCTGATTATCACGACCACTGCACTGTTTGAGTCTTAACAACGTGGGATAATACATAACAATGGGGAAGGTAATAATTTCATACAAACAGAAATAACAATATACACTTTAATTACAGGGCTTGAAAATTTCACCTGGATAGTAAATAGATAATTCTGACCATACACATTTTGGTCATAGTACAACGTAACACTATCGGGACTTACATGGATGATTGTTGTTTAGTTGATTAAATACTACTACAAAAGTTAACCCCATCATTCGTTATTCAGAGATTGAAACTTTGAAACAGGTTTAGTCAGAGTGGGACAAACGAACAAAGTAGGCAACGAGTTAATAACTTTTTTTTAAATTATATATACTACATGCGATTTATTGTCAAGTTTCCGTGTTTTTGTAGTTTTTGAGGTTTTAAACATGCTTTGGCTGCATTATGATCTTTACTTTGAGACTAGCTTGTCGAAGTTTACTGTGGAATGTATGAGTTCCAACTAATTCTACCTGCGTTACTGCATAAGTAGTAAAGATAAATTTTCTGACTATGATTAGTATTCTAGTCTGTCTAACGTAATAATAGTTAGACCACGTTACATGATATTTTTTAGTAGGGAATTCTACATGATTCTTAAGTTAATTCGATTGAGATGAAATCGTAAAGACAAGGATGTTTAGTGTGTATTTTCATGAACGTTTGTTTGTCAAACAACAGTGGGGTTTGTGACATCATGCGAGTATTAATTACTGCTCATAAATTAAGTTGGTCTCTAGAGATCAGATCGTGTTTAAGCTGATAAAATGTATTTTCTATTACAATTATGAATAATTTTGGCTGCTTACATTTCTGGAATTTTTAACTGCTTTTTATGTATAGGATAATTAGGCCAACGAAATTCCCGATCTTGACACTAAGGCTGTTTAATCATTAGTTACATGCACTTTGACTCCCTACAAAATAGTACTGAAATATGTCAACTCCTAAAATTTTTTCAATGTCAGTTTTTGGAAATCCCAGTTGTAAAAATTCATCTCGAATTTTATTTCTATTTTTTTTATCTACAAGTTCAAATTCTGCCATTACATGAACAAAAGACTTTTCACAAGGCGAACAACTTCTACGTATTTCAATCAGTTGCAGCTGCACTATTTTATAACTATGTGTAATTTATGTATAACTTGCAGTTGCAATACAGTAAACTTTAGCAAAATTATTCACGAAATTTATAAAGTTTTCATGCTTCTTTTCAAGTGGTATATCTACACACAACACACCCATACGTATCTTAATGAAGCCACATGCATAGCGGTCATGTATTACATGAATTTGCGTAGCAATAAACTTTTATGAAGATAATTGTCATATTTATAATTAGGCATTGTGATTTCAAGATGTATAATAATGTGTGGTAATTACAAGCTGCTCTTTTCCTTACAAATTCAGTTTTGCTCTTTTATTCCTTTTTATTATTTATTACTAGTAAACTGCTAGACAATAGTTGCAGAAGTTTTATTAAAGAATTAGTTACATTGATAGGCTCTTTGTTATGTTACATACTTTTTTGGTATTTCAGAAAAAACAACAACTGTATTATGAATCACCCTCAAGTAAAGCGATGCGATGTAATGTTACTGTGTTAACTGATTTTTTTAATCTGGAGTGAAAAATGTCACAGGGTTGGGATAAAGTGCCATTTAAGTTCCCACTAAAAGTCGGAAACTTTCCAATATTGCAAGGCTTCTAAAGATAAGTAAGTCTAACATACATAGAATTTTTTCATTTTTTTTTATTGCATAAAGGTACGTCTAACTTTAAATAATTTAAGACACACGGATAATTTATGTCCTTGTCAAGTCTGAATGTTTGTCTAAATGTAAAACAACAATCAAGTAAATACTTGTCCAAAACATTTACATTGAGTTTGTCCCGCAACACATCGTGTTCATCATTCAGTCATTGTGGAATCGAAAAAATTAGTCAATCATGTTTTACGACAGGCAGTTGACTTTCATGTTTGTAGCAACATGTCTATGAAAGACAATGATGATATAAGAAGAATTTTTTTTTGTTGGGGGTTATTCTAAGAATTACTGAATCCTAAACCACCTACCGCATACTCATCCCATCGCATAATATACCAGATTCACCACTTTTAACAATACTACATCTAATCTAATCACAAGAGTTTAGAATGTACAAAATACCACTAACTTGTTATCAATCTAATGAATCCATAAGCAACTACCTAACTTCTTTTAGTTTTAACTTCCCTAAGCCTATTTCAATTTCCTTGTCCACCCTCCATCAAACAGTCAAATATATAATGACATTTATATAAGACAAATGCAATTTTTAATAAATTGATAGGGTAAAGCAGATCTATGAAGGCTTTGCTTAACATTAATTTTTCGGTTGGATTAACAAAGCTCACGGATTATTTCAAAATTGTTGTGCTAGGTCATGTTGTTTTCCTTGATTTGTAACGACACATAAACAACATTTAATGTTGAATTAACTAATACCTTATTATCCTCGTTCACGTGGCATCATGTATTTTTACAAAGCCTTATAAAGTGTAATATAAAACCCGAATTACGTCAACTGAAAAGCAGTTTTTCCTCTTTGGACTGGACTTTATGACGAATTAATAACAAGAAAATTAACATTGTACAAAACTCAAGGTTGCATAGTGTACATAATATGTCCGTAATCAAGTATAATAATTCAAAGTTATCATAAAAACCAACCACAGAGGACAAAGACAAGCGTATATTAGTATTAAACAAATCAATTTATTTAACTTTTAATTAAACAACTCAACAACTTTTTCATTCATTAGTTACATGCATAAATTTAAAGGTTTACTATGACCGGTTTTCATCAATCCATGTGGCTGTTTGCTTTCCAATGTTATTATTAACCTTACAATAAAATCTTCATGCCCAGGAGATCATAAAAATCCCATGAAATGATAACCAATGAACTAACAACTCGGGCATTTCATGTTCATCTGGAAAACAAAGACTTGCACAAATACAAAGTTGATAACATCCTAAAAACTTAAACTCCTAGTGAAAATAAAAATATTATTAACTTGATTAGGCGAATGTGGAAAAGCAAACACCCCTTTCTTACCAATCAGCCAACAGTAATTACCTAAAATTATGACTAATTGTAAGTACTGTCTAATGAGTTAAATTTATTGAATTAGGTGCTTTAACCTAATTGTAGCAAGTATCCATGTTACTAAATTTCAAGGTGTATGCTGATTTTAAAAAATTAAATAAAAATCACAAACATTTTTTTTGTTTTTATGTTTTATTTTCAAAATTATACTCTGTTTTGAACACATTCCACCCAACTGCAAATAAAGACAATGTAGCTACAACCACTAAACTCGCATACCACAAATAATTTTCCCATTTCTCTAACTCCAGATTCCTTAGGACTATAATACCGACTAGAAATCCTGCTATTCCCCCTCCAACATGGGCGATCACCTAAAATAAAAGTAAAATAGTTAACCACTTTCAACTTGTTTAAGCACATTTAAATGAAAATATTGTAAAGCCTACAATTTGAAATTTTACTTACTGTTGTTTGTATATGTTTATAATCGTAGTGAATAGCCATCCCACAATCATACAATGCATATGCTATGAATAGGAACACTCTAAGCCATGGATACCTCATATTTGGCCAATTCTGAAATATATAGTACATTCAAATTTGTCTTTATGTAAGCAATCAAAAACCATATTAACAAAAGTAATAAAAATTAATTAGTGTGCCTAATCTCTAATTCAACCGTATGAACTTATGACTGTCGACATAAGTGTCTGATGTGACAAATGGTCTTTTGTTAAAAATAAATGTTTTGTCACACTGGTATTGTAATCGCTTTAAATACCATAACACCAAGCAGATAAGATGTACTGTTCTATATATTTAAGTTGTGACTTAAATTATAAAATTTGTACGATTTTGCGAAAATCCGTACTAAGGAATACATAATAGGTATCAAGCTCTTTGTACTGATTAGTGGCCAGGGCCTTAGGACTAGCCTCTGAAATAGATGTACTAATTATATAAAGAAAAGAGGCATCATATTGACTTTACAGCTCGTCCCTCAAGACCCTATTGACTACTCCAGCTTTACAAAAACAGCCAAAAATTAAAGCAGCTTTTACATCGGGCCGAATATGTACCAAAAAGCTCTGGCAATAAACAACAACAATTAGTAAAAAATAAAATTACTTATAAAAATAAAATTTTTCGAGATAGGAAAGGTATGGCCAAAGTTGCTAAGACTAAAGATAAGTACTTCCCAATAATTGTGTTTATTGAGAAGTAGTCTTAGCAAATTTGGGTAAGGCTGTGCGTCTATGAGAATTATAACACATATTTAAACATTAGTGAGGTGTGGAAGATTACTTTCCCATTTTGTTGATCTTTTTTTATTTTTATTTTTGAGATCTTTTTTTTGATACCTATTTTTTTTTTGAAAAATAAGTTACCAATGTGACAGTAGACATATGAGCAAACATGAGGGCATATACACCTCCCGACGCCCCTGTAAGACCCATTTGAGGGTTGACAATAGAATAGGTGAGGGAACTTGCTAGACCACCTGCGAAATAAATAATTAAAACCCTCCACCACCTGTGGACCATTTCTAGTAAAATTCCTAATACAAGTTGCATCCCCACGTTATTGACTAGATGCATATACCTGTAATAAAATTAGAAACACAATATCAATCAAAAAGTTAAAGCTTAAACATCCCCATCTGGTTGACATTTCCACCAGTATGGATCAAATTTAAGTTAAAGTTATTAATGGAAACGTACCCTGAATGCACAAACATGTAAGTAAAATATCTCCATATTTCTCTGCGTTTTTCTGGATGATAAATTAATCTTGAGTTTTCTGGAGGTGGACTGTACTTCTCCACGGAGATCCCTTTTGTGGCGAATTGGTTCATGTGGTAGAAAAATACTGACAACTGTAGAAAATATAAATTAAATTTACTTTAAAATTTTATGAAATTGGATAGAGGTCAATTTTGACAAGAAATTTTAAACTTTAAATTTTAAAGATTTAATTTTTATAAAAAAAACTGCTTACCTCTAGTAGTGTAATCATAAGCATAAATACCGGTGGGGGTTTACAACTATATTGATCTGCATGGGACATCCTCCTGGCTTTGAGAGTTGCTTTGGCATCTTGAGGTAGAATTAAAAATCTTGCAAATTTATATGCTCTTCTAGACATCTAAAGATTTGATAAAATTAAAATCAACACAACTAATTTTTAAACAAGCCTTCTATATTTTTTGAGTTTTAGGAAACAGTTGAAAAACTTACGAAATTAAAGTATTCTAATCTGTCTAATATTCCATCTTGATTTTCATCCGCTTCGTTAAACATCATTGTAATTTCTGCGGCTTCTGTTCCTGGGAAAACCTCTCTGAATTCATCAAGTCCAATTTCTCCATTTCCGTCTTTGTCAACCTAGGTATAATTGTTTTAAAAATTATATAAAAACTGAAATTCTAGCATTATTCATAGAAAACTGTTTATCTTTAATTAAATTAAAAATTATGACAAGTAAATGATTTTAAGAAACACACCTTACTAAACGATCGTATTTTAAATACTTCTCTTCGTTTTCTTTGAAACCAGCTTTGGGTATTGTTGTCCTCTGGATTTGCAGTCGGTGTCATAAGTACTGTTGTTGTAACGTTCTGCATTTTAAGTTTTTCCGTTTTTACTTGAACACATCAACCAACACTTCTAGTGTAGAAGCGATGACCAATTCTGTAATTAAAATATCACGGATCCAAAATTTTTCAAAAAATCACTGATTTTTTCTCAGACACAAAATTGGAGAAAAATGTGTTTCGAATGACACAGATCTCTTCAAGACTGATACAAAATCCTTATCAAAGTCAAATCATTTTTTAAACACGACTATCACCACTACAGTACAACTATCTTCAGAACTTCCGCAGAATGTATGATGTATAATATGTTTAATACGAAAACAGTCAAAAATCCCTAACGTTTTTTTAATGGTTAAAAAACGTAGTGAGATGATGACTTATTGATGTGGGTAAAATGTTATGAAACAATATTAAATGAATTGAAAAAATGTCCAAGCTAAACCTCAAAGGATGTGGATACAAAGTTTTGTAAACAGGATTTTAAATTTTGTTTTAATATAGTAAAAATGAAATTATAATACTCCACAAATCCACATTATTGAAAGGCTTAAAGTACACTGTGTGTGATATGGCTATACCCGACCTATCTTTGTATACTTTGCATACAAGCTTCAAATTAAAATCCCATAAATTCGTCATGAATTTAGAAATGACACTGACATAAGTTAATGATAAAAATATTGTAATATACAGTTAGTAGAGGAAAAAACGATCTTTCAGTGGTGAATTGTCTAGCCGGACTTGCCTGACAAACGTAGTGAGCTTTGTGAGATACATCATATTAACTTAGCATTTGATAATAAAGAGTTGAACTATTGGATGATTCATTCTTTTAGCCATTCATCATCATGGTAGTAATAGTAGTAAATAGACCACAAGGATGTAGGTTCATGAATCTATGTCTACATAAAAATCATTAAATTAAGACACCAAGGTTCGTAAATAATGTATGATGGAAATCCAATATTATCCGTTTTAGAATAATATATTTAAAATTTTGATTTTAAAAAGTTTTAAAGTAAAATTTTGACTCATCACCAAGTATTGATGAGAAATGCTTCTAATAAAGTTCATAGCAGCTTAATTTCGGTAAGAAGTTCCCTTATGCAAAAAGTAAGAACATACACACTTTTTATAAACATGCGTTTTAAATTCATTCAACTCCCATAATATGTGATTGGAAAAGCCTTGTAAAAGGATATGGGGAAACCACACAGTAAAGCCCACTCTTTACCAACAAGACGAACTAACAAAACTAACTATCAACTGTTATATTGTTGTGGGCAGGTTGTCTTACGAAATATCAGAATCGACACCCAACTTAACACCACATGAAACGAATATTGACATCTTTTACAGATAAGTATCGAATGTTATGAACTTGACCACGTAAAAATGGTTTAGAAGATTTTACCAATAACATTTACACCATTCCTTATCTTATGTTAATATCAATTTAGGAAACGAGGCTTTTAGGAAGTTGGTTTCCAAAAAATGGCAAATCACTATCAGGGGAAAAATGCACTTTCCTACTTACATAAATATTACTAGGTATTACGATTTAATGCAGCTATAATTAACTATTAAATACGATGAAATTCCTAGTAAAAATTGGCTTCAAACCCTGTAAAACTCGTAAGACACTATTGCTCATTATTACTTTCAAACCCAATAAAGTAACATTGAAAAAAGAATAGAATTCCCTTTAGGATTTATATAATCTCAAAATACCAAATATACTTATACATTTAAAAAATGCACTTAATCGAAAATCTAAAACAGGTTGTCCTGTTGGTCTACTTTTAATGATATAAAAATCAAAATTAAGACTTCAAGATTCAAGATTCAATGTTACGCCCAGATTCAGTCCTAATAATCAGGCAACCCGAGTCTATAGACACTACTAGAACGCAAAAATAAAAAAAAAATTAACCTCAACTCAAGAAACTGAAACTTCTTAGTGCAAAATAGGAACACATAATTACTAAAAATTGCTTTAACTCTGCCAGTTCCGAAAACCCAATTGTTTATATAAAATTTTATATATAAGATTTTAAAAATCGTATATTGTTGGCACATATGGTGCAGATGACTAAAGAGGGTTTACTTTTGCTTTTTAAGAGCATACTATATGCCAAAATCGAATCACATGTGTTCAGTTAGTCAGGGTCGTTAGGGAAGAAAAGTTGGCAAAAAATCCAGTGTTGAAACTAAATCTTCATCCTTTTGAACAATGAATTGAACTGCTCCTTTCATAAACAAATGCATGTGTGTCTAATCTCATACAGTCTTTTCATTGCATAATAATGTTTAAAAAATAAACATTACATTCATGTTCCATGTGCATTATAAAATACTACAAGTTTTAAAACTTCTGATAACAACTTCTGATAATATAGAAACCAACCAGAATTCACGAATATAAAATAAAACTAGCAGGTAGAGCATACTCTGTAGAATAAATAATAAATGTAATTAACTTACCTAAAATCCCCTTTATTCTAAAGTAAAAAGTCAGTTTTGGTAGAATAAATTCAAATCCAAAAACTCCCGACCCCTTGAAGACGAAGAAGATGTTTCCCTGTGACCTGGTGTAAGGTACACATCAGGACTTTCCATACCCAACATAACAGCTGCAACTGCTGACATCATCAGCTAATTAAATTCATT
>JAQGBU010001882.1:0-11142 GCA_034698605.1 Isotoma decorata | reverse complement strand
TTCTTCCTCATCCTATATATTCCGTCCTATTTCTTCCGGTCCTACTTTTTCCTATCCTATTTCTTCCTAGAATCGTAGAGAGAGAGCGAGAGAGGATTTAAAAGGAATTTTTATATTTTATGAATAGAATAAAAAGAATAAAATATAAAAGTATTTGATTTGGAAAAGAGTTGAGAAAGATATTATAGAATAAGTTTTTGTAGATAAGTAAGAAAAAGTTGATAAGTTTTGATAATGACTATGAGGGAAAAAATGGCTGGAGAGAGCCCTTTGCTTGTTTACCACTCTGACATAAAACATGAAAGGAAAGTAGATTCAATCCTGCACTCTTAAGTTCAGTGGGTGCCTTGTTGATAGAAAATGGAAATGAAACCATCCAAGCTTGCCAATGCCCAGAAAAATCCTTATACGTATTTATTATTATTATAAATAAAAAGTTGATAGTAGAAGTAGTCTGGATGGGTGGTGGTGGTGGTGGTCCTAGAAAGAGAGAAAATAGTGAGAGAGAGTGACTTGAATGAGATTCGTTTGTTGGTGAGTTTGTGAGCATGAATAGCTTAGTGTAATCATAGTCTTGAAGCACTCTTAAATGCCTCTGAGGGGAAAAATTCCATTTTAATTTAATCGCTTAATGGAATAATTTTTAGCAAGTTGAAAAACCACATGCCAAAAACACTGATTCCTTTGATAATTAGGTTTCTTTTTCTTCCCTCACAAAATCTCATTCGACTATTATTCAGAGAAAGCGTTTCAACTAATGATTTACCCGTTTTTATGCTTCATCTTTGAAACTAGGGGTGGTGGTGGTGGTACCATTAGTAATGCTAGTGTGCTACCACACTTCTTTTTATCTTGATCTGCGTCACTACCAGGGACCTCTCACCAACCTCTTTTTCTTATTAACAATTTCAACAAATCTTTGGGTTTTTTTAAATTTTTTATGTCGTAGGTGGGGATATAATTGTTACGTGATGTGAAATTGGGTTTTGGGAATTGTCATTGGAGATGGGATTTGATTAGAGGTGAGGAAAATATGGCTTTTTATTTCTAGCTTAATATGAAACTGATATTCAGTAGAAATATTACAAATGTATCCATTAGCAAATAGTTTTAAAATCTATTTTGCTGATAAAACTTCTCATGTCACATTTACAGATGATAACTTGTATTATTTTCATAAATCCTAGCTCATCCAAAATGGTTAGAAACGGACATAACTGTAAGTATTTGAATACTTGTAATATGATTGTATTGCCTTGAAGATAATAAATTTGATAATAATAACATGTATAAATTTGATTAATAAAGTCCTACGACATAAGGTGATTGTGCAATGATATATACAGACATTATTATTCGAACATTTCCAACCAAGAGAAAGGAGTTGCACGTAGGTCAAATAACGAGTTTCTTTGACTTATGCCAGACTTCTTCAATCTAGTTTGAACTCAATCGAATTTTAATTCGCTTTTATGCTTATCTCCCATTCTCTTTTTTAATTATTATTATTCAAACTTTCTGGGAAAAGCTGAAGATAAGAGTTAGATTATGAGTTGAGAGTCTAGTAATTGAAGAAGATTAAATTTTCGGGTGTATTGATGAGGTAGTAAGTACTCTTAATTCACCATCTTTCACAATATATATGGTTTGATTGTTGATAATGGCCCCAAATGAATTATAGTGAGTATAAAAATATACGAAATTAATTGAATGTGCTCACAGAATATGAGATTTATTACAAGGGATTTTTATAACTTAAGAAAATAAGAACTTATACCAGCACTAGTTTTCTCTTAAAACATTTATACCATCTGCAGAGCTTCACACTTTTCCCATTCCTAAACTCTATTTCATTGTGCTTAACGAGATTATGAAAATTCTTATAGATTAAACCACCAAGAATGTATATGCATAATAAAATTCTTTCATCCCAAGAGATTGGGGCCATCATAGATAATTAATTTTCGAAAGCAGTCTGCTCAACTCATTTGTTTTGCAATTCTACTGTAAAAACTTATTACGAAGGAATTAATAGTTCAAGTTGGATCCTGTCATTCCAAGAAATTCTGATTTAATTTAACTTCAAAGGATAAATCCCAGAATAATGCCTAAGGGAAGTAGCATTTTTCGGATTATACGCTGCTGCGGGTATATTGTTTTAAACTCATAATTTTTTTACTTACAATGTGACAAAGGAGTAAAAGCAAACTGTACAATTTCTCTCTTAAAAACATTATCTCATGCTGTGGATGGTATTATCTACGTTTGAGCTATAATATAATGTACTCCAGTCTAAGGTAATCTTATCCTATTATTTTGATGTAACCAGGTTAGTAAAATAATAACTCTTGTGGAAAAGAATAAGGTCCTGTTTTCAAATTGCATTATGATAAGGATATGCATGTTATAATTGTAAACTTTGTGTTTACCTTCTTGAGTCATCTCATCTTTGATGGATGGGATAAATGGTAGAATTAAATAGGTAAGGCTAAGTGAATTTGGGCATGTCATGTGCATGACTTTAGTATAATGTGTATGGATATTAGGTAAGTAACCCAAATGGAACCCACAGGGCAAACAAATAATGAATTTTGATATATTTTCTGAGCAAATTGATTTCACGCAGTCAGTTGTTTCTAATGGGCTCAATCCGTCTCCACTAGTTCATCCCCCTATGCAAGCCTTGCACCAGATTCTTTTATTCATTTCATGCTATCCGTTAGCGTCAAATTCATACCCCAACCTTTCAGCTTCAGCCGCCGTACTCTTCATCAAAAGCCGTATTGTCAAACTTCTCTAAATTACTATTCTAATTCTAAATGAAGGAAAAAAATCCTTGCTCATAATATATTATATCATCCCTTTTACTTATTTAATGCAATCGGTGAGTTTCAATCTGTGCCGCATCAGCTGCAAAGAATACAACAAGCTAGCTCATTTTTATCTAATTCACTTGAATGACGAAAAACTGATTTGAGATTTAATACGAGTGAGCCAAAAAAGTTCCAGTTTGATACATTCATTTTCTTCCGATTTCTGTTTTAAGGAGAGTTGGGCAAAAGGTTGTGATGATGTTACTTGATACCTCTTCTACTGCTGGGGATGAAGTAACTTTCTTTAGGGTTTTGACTCACTGTATGGCATATGGCAGGATGAATGAATATAATATTGCTTTATTATTTGAATGATAAACCGTATAGTTTGTAGGGGTATCATAACAGAGACATTTTTTTATTTAGATGTTTTCAATATAAAACTGAGTGACAAGATATTAGAATTAAAATTTTCCGTATTGTTTCGTCCTAGAAACTTGGAAATAATTTCTAGTTTAATTATGATATTGCATGCGGCATAAGTTGGTTCAATCTATTTATGACAATGAAATAAGGCGTGATGCTTAATTACTTGTTATTAATTGGGACTTTCATGTACATTTACATTGAATGTAAGGTACTACTTTAGGTTAAATTTTATTTTTTTAAATTAGATACAGTAGGTTGTGTTTCGCAGTGTGGACAAACATGTAGAAAATACTCAACCAACGTCTATGAATCGCAGGTAGTAAAATGTTTTTATGAAATGCCGCAACGTCTGTGGGTCTGTGAAGTTTTAAGTTAAGCTTATTCTGAGTACCTTTTCAATTTATTAAAATGTTATGTTAAATCGCTAACCCAAAAATAATCCCGATTCTAAGGTCTATGTGTGGTCCCACATGAATGGTCCTTTGAAGGCTGCGTGTGAAAGAGTTATTCGAGCTCTAATTGTAAACCCTTTGACAATATAACCATTATTAACATTAAATGATTGAGGATTTCTGCTTGTAAGAGTTCATCCAAAATGTTAGTCCATTTGGTCGGATATGTAATAAAATTTTAAATACAAAATTTAAAGAGAAATTACAATTAGTTAGACGATCATATGGGTCAAATTTTTTAGCAGTATTTACAGGATATTGGAATCCTTTTCAGGTTTAATCTTTCAGCATAATTATGGAAAGTTGAATGGATATTTCATTTCTTGATTTTTTGTATATCTTTCATTTTATCACATTCAAAGTGATTTTCCATTTTTATTTTTAAGATTTCCATTATTAGCTCGACGGCTTGTATTCGGTGTATTAGGTCGTGTGTGTGGATCCGCCGTTAATTTAGCTTATTTTTCCTACTTCTCATTTACTATATCTTATACGATTTTTAATTAAACTAAATATACGTTTAGCCATTTTCATGGTTCGTATGTGGGTAGTTTGTATCAAATGTTGTCGGGGCAGTTTACAGTATTTTATCTTTTTGAAGGAAACTTACGATTTTATGGATCATAAGCAAACGATTTCATGCCTTAAAAGCTGACAGCTTTCGGTGTGTTAATAAGTTGTTATAGAACCTATAAAATATGATTACGGAAAAACGGAGAAAAATTCCGCTAATCGAATTTAATTTACTTGAAACTGACAAATCTTGCTTCCATAAGTTCTGGCTACACCACTCAAAACAATATTTGACATTCACGTCAAAAGGTCGTCTATCTAAACTGTCTAAACAAAACTTAGTCAAACCTGATTATTTAAATTGCAAACAATGGGTAATTTTAATCCGACTATGAAGTAAGTTTTGGGATTGCATTGAATCATAAATGTAAATGTTATTATAAATTTTGGACCAAACACTAAAGATAAGTCTTATGAATATATAAATATAAAAAGAAATATTTATCTTTATATTTATACATTTATAAATAAATATGTAAGTTTTATAAGCATAAATACCTACTTATCTTTACTGTGCGTTTGCTTACTGAAAATTCTGATCATAATGCATTGTTTCGATGCGAAACTTTCTCAATACACGAAAAACCGTAGTTGTGTTATCAATGCATGGAAAATTGTTTAATCGTAATCTGCCTATTCAAATCTTTCATATTCGTCGCTTTATCGATTTTACAGTATAAGTCTACTAATTCTGACTCGTCGAGCTTTTTCTAAATTATAATTCGATTCAATGTCTTATTTTTCAAAGTACCATTTTTTAAAAATATAGTTGCATTTAAATGAATTAAGACGAAAAATTTTTCAAATACACTGATGAGACTTTTAAGGCATAATAATTTAAACCATGCAATTAATTCCCTTATCTACTTTTTCCGTATGCATCTATACCGAGTTAAAAGCAGAAAATTTTAATAACTTTTTTGTAACGGGATATATTTTAAAATAGAGATTATTCGATTTGCACAGGGCCATTAGATAAGCCCAATAAATTAAACATTTTAGTTATGTTGACTATAAAACAATCATTAATCCTTCGAAATGCTTGCATACATTTAGATTAAAACCAAAGCTATATATAGCCTCCGAAGTACCATAGTCAGAAATAGATGATGATTCTCATTGTTTAATATATTAGTTGAATCAGTTTATGATAACGATAACAATATGATGTTATTATGTGACGGAGATAAAAGAAGGGGAATCGGGAATTTATTAATGTAATGAAGCATAAAAATGATGATACCACCGGGAGGTGTCTTTTCCAATCCACTAGAACTCAGAGTGAGGAGCCACACACAAATATACCCTAAATTTTATGGGGCATTCAATGCATTTAATACCCTCAATTAAATAAGCGTAGCAATAGTTTGGGTACATCAGTGTGAAAATCTTTAACTGAAAAATAAAGAGCATAAATAATTGTTGCAAAAGGGAAAGGTAAACAGACAGCAAATTGGCCATGCTTTGAATACCATCCATCCATTTCATTTCACATCCAACTAAAACTCACCAGGTTCCCATTCCCTTCATGTAATATTATAAGGATTTGCTCCTTTTATGCCTATTCTTAGTCATAGGAACATTGCATAGGGTATTCCTTAAAAAAACTCTTTCCTCATCATGGATTAATTTTTTAAAAGGGACAGTTGCTCCGTATTTTAAATTCCTTGTGGGCTAAACTCTTTTTAGTAATCACTATTGGATTAGCCTTTAAAAAGACCTTTGCCATTGCCAACCGTGTCGCATTGACCTTTATAAAATGGGTGTTGTTTTTCTTTCTCAATGGGGTTTTGGAAACGTACATTTTTTTAGCTGTGGTAAAAGATTATTCAAGGCCCCCTGTTCTGCTTTCACTACCCTTCTTTATCGTTGAAATCTTTATAAAAAACAAATCAAAACAAACCAAAATAACAATTTACTTGAAAATAACAATGTTTTTCTGTTCCATTGAATGATACAATAAAGCAAATCAGCTTATGCTTCAGTCATTCATAACATTTATTTATGTTCTTTACTACTCATGATGATGATGATGATGGAGGGACCACCACCGTCATCATAACTGTTTTTGTGGCTATTTAAAGGCATATCCCCATAAGAGTAGTTTGTATAAGAAACAAATAATACAATAAAGTATTATCTAAACATATTATCTTAACATCAACTGTCTAAATGGAACCTGTTCTGATGGCTTACAAGAATAGCAAATTTTAAAATTAAGTACTATTATTAAGCTAGATTAATGTTTGTAGGTATGTTTTAAATTTACCTAATATTTTCCCCTACATTTATAAAAACAGGAGAAATGTTTCTTCAGCTGTGAAAAATCTTATATTGGAACTAAATAGAGTTTTAAATCATTTATTTTTAATGCTTTTTACACGTAATCTCATACAGTCTTTTTAAGCAATTTTTATTTCATAGAAATAAAGTCTCTTGATCAGACGATACAAAATTTTAAGATATTAAAGGTTTTTCAAAGTTTTTACTGATCTTTCAAAAATCTTGAAATTTCAATAAAAATTTGTCCTTTTTTATTAATAATTTTATAGCATTCGATACATATTAAAACAAATAGGTTTTTACTCGTGAGATGTGTTTTTGTTTTAAAAAAGTACTTAAGAAACAATCAATATTATTGAATTAATTAACACAAATAGGCTGTCAAGTCCTTAATTACTGAAAACCCCCACCATTCAAAAGTTCAAACTAAACCTTATACTCCGCATACTCTAAAAAGCAATGCATACAAACTAACAATCGATAGAAATGAAAGTATTAAAAAAGTAAAAAAAAAAACATACTTTCCAGATTCTCTTCCCTCTACAGTCCTTTTTATATTTATTTATCGATAAAATATAAAATTGCCCACTATCCACATTTCTCCCATAAATGACATCAATATAATGTATAAAAAGGTAAAAACATATATATTCCTAATGCATCCAATCCCCATTCTGAAATCCAAATAAGAATCAATCACTTCAGGGAAACAAGTTGGCTGGACTGGAGCAAACGTACGTTGCGTTAAACTCATAACATCATATAGGTCGAAAATAAGTTGAGAATAAGTCATAAACATGGTTTTAAATCATGAATCGGACAGTCTAAAAGACCTTTAGGGAATCTGAATTAGAATCAGTTCTGGATAATAATATTATTATCCTTTCTTGAGGCAATATAAAATGTTCAAATATCATACATAAATAAAATATCCCTAATAATATAAAAAGTACTGAGGAAACTTTTATAAATCTAGTGAACCTACTCTTATTTCTGTAATGATATACTATATGGAAAACTCCAATCCGAATTACACTCTTGGATTTTCGGCATATTATGGGAGTAAAGAGAGGACAAGTTTCGTTTTTATTGTCGTATGATTGTATATTGAGAGTTGAGCAGTGAGAACCAATCCACAATTTATACAAGTTCTTTCTTTCGGATGTCGAGAGTCCATATCTGCGAGTGACATTTCTTTATGATACATGAATCAACCTCAATGTTCAACTACTACTACTCTTTACTTACTACTTTATATTAGATGCTGAGCAGTAAGTGCACCCACACCACCATCGTCCTCATCCTTAAAATCTAAACTCAAGACCGAAACAGTACTCTAGCCAAGGAAAAGGTCGGCACTTGCTTTTCTAGTATTATGTACCATATTTTATTATTATACGTTAAGAGCATCCAGTGTACCGTTTCATTTTCTTCATCTTCCTACCATTCCGTCATATAATAATAATAAAATATCTCTCCTACTAAAACTAATACTATTCTTCCTTTTTCAATTCCTTTCCCAATGAAAATCATCATCATCATAGTCATCATCATCATAGTCATCATCATCATCATCATCATCATCCTTATGTATCCAATACTACCACTGATGCTTGCTCCTGCTAGGAGCCTTTACTTTCTCCACAGAATTCCATCCAGAAGGATGAAAGTATATTATAGCTTGGTAAGCTTAATACATCCAAGGAAAAGGAATCGCTTACTTCTTGATCCACTCACTCAGAAAAGTGAAATTGTATTACACCCTTTGAATCTAAACCTATTTGCCTTCTTTTTACTCATGCCTGGTAGTGGTAGAAGAGTTTGTCCAAAAATAGGGAAATAATAATAATGTAAGGGAATTCTAGTTTCTTATTGTTAATCCTATTCACATCTTATATAGGAACATAATGCGTTGTTTTTTTAACATTTTTCTTGAGTACATTTTCAAAGTACTCTATTATGCCTTGTAAGTGTGTTACAAGAGTTCTTGAAATGGTAAAAGTCTTTGTTTTGGATGTGGATTTTAATGGATTTTTTAAGAAGAAAGGCTAAAGATGTTTTCAGAGATTTAGATTTTTTATGTAGAGTTGAAAAGAAGTAAGAAATTGTGTTTCAGATTGATACATAGAGTTAAAAATACAACTTGAAAAGGATTGCATGATATAATCAAAAAGAACTTTCGAGTCGTAGACTTTTTACTCTCAAATCCATGAAAAATCTAATAAAAAACCGATTGGAAAAACCATAACGTTCTTAACATTTCACAATGGTTCCCATATATCAAGTACATTTTATTATGTAACAGTAATTAAAACACATACATTTATGCCACCAAAGGAAAGTGTATCAAGCAGGTAGGTAGGTGGTAGATAGAGTGTCAGATATAAAAAGTCAATTCCATGAAAAGTCAAATAAATTCCAATGTCATCACTCCACTAGGGAAAGAAAGGTATCAATGGAGCAATTCGAATATTGAGGTTCAGAGACTTCAAAACCAGGCAAAAGAGTAAGTACGAAGAACAGCATGGGCCATGCCACATTGCATCATATGGTACATACTATTTCCATTTCTCTATCATCATAATAATAATCGTACTTGAAGAATCCTAGGAGACATACATCACATCATCATTTCATATCCCTTCTTCCCTTACACTAATATAGTGGGTGCACCTAGTCCTTCTCTAGGAACCCGAACACTAACTTCCTTCCTATTACATATTTCTACTACTACTTACTATTTGAAAAACCTTACTGGCTGACTGTGTGCATCCCATCACACAGACTTGTAATATTAATAATAGTTGAATTCAAAGAACTATAATATAATAGTTTGTGTAGGTAACTTTGGGTGAGCACATTATTCTGAGAGATGATAGAAATAAAGAGATTTTTTGATATAAAAAGTACATGAGTCTTGTATGTGTGTGTGTGCCTGCTATTATCTTTATTTATAGAGGGAAGTGATGAGTAGAAGCAAGGGCTTCAGTCAAGCCCATGACGTATGAGTTTTATCAGATTTGCTCTTCCATGAAGCTGGAGGGTTCCACAAGAGGAAACCTATTTCAAGGCTCAGACCACATCAGTGCTTTCCCGATCCAATTTTAATAGGACCTGTCATTTACATTCGTCGCCTTTTACATTGACTTAAATTAAACGCCATACCGATCGAATCACATGCTTCTACTTCTAAATCTCAATTCACAAGAGCTCTTCTCAGGGGCCTTGTATGCGCTTTTATTTTTATTATTTATTATTACTACAATCAGTTATAGACTTGTCCTTCTACAACACTCACTCTTTTTTTACATCGTTGCTCTTTTTTATGACATGGATCCGTCTTCGGAGATCCTATTCAACTGCAAATTAGGTAGATAGTAATTGATGATCTTGTACATTATTAATCTTAACTTTTAGACGTAAGGAGTAGAGCTTGAGAAAGTTTTTTCGCCTGTTTCATTTACTGCGTAGAATTTTCGGTTTGATGAAGATGAGGCGACTGAAATATAAATATAGGGGATTTAAAATGTTTTCTGATCTTAAGTTAGTTGTGAAGGGGGTTAAATGTAGAGGATATATAAGTATATAAGTGTTGAAGAAAATGTTTTAGTTGTACTTTTACACTGTTGAAATTTGATGTATTTTTAAGGTTTTTAGGGAAGACATGGGAGTTTTGCTCGTGAATCAACTTTGAGCCACGCTTACTCACGCTTATTGTTTCTGGAAATAATGAGTCCCAGCTTTATAGAGCTCTAACCTGTAGATATGTAGTTTAACCATTGATCACGAAGGAAAAGTACACTTTTAGCAACACCAACACCACTTTTAAATACGCGATGGCACCATTTTAACCCCCCCCCCTACGGATTTTCTCACCACTACTAACCTATCGCTAGTGTGGGGGTTAAAAGTACCCCTGCCTACGCCTATTTTATCCCAGCGCAGAATAGAACTTCGTCCTTTTTAAAAGTCTTCAAATTCTTACATGTAATCAAATCACTAAGCTGTACAAGATCAATTTAAAGAGTAATATATATTTATGTATAGTTTATTAGGAAAATTAGGATGGGAATGATAATATACCTTTTCATGATATGCGATAATACCACCCTAAGCACCGTTTGCCTGAGTGGAAGGGTTAGTATTATTGAAGTTAGTAGGATTTGGAAACTTAAATGAAAAACTGGGACAATTTCGGGACGCCGGGGCAGGATGTGAAAACCGGTATATGTCCCGGGTAAATCGGGACGAATGGTCACCCTACGACAAATGACTCTGACAATTAAATCTGAAAGTATAAGGATTTTAGTCAACTCAAGGACTGTAGCTTCTTGATGTGTTGAATTTTTGCCCTTTCTAATTACCCCTTCTATCTACATAAAACAGGGATTACCCATAAAATAGGGATTGTCCACCCAATATTCAAGGTCAAGGCACACAATGCCCTCATGATTCTACGTGTTGGGAGCTTATAGAACTTAATATTTCCAGTATCATAAAACCCGATTTCGAACCCCCTCAATAACTCCCCATCGCTGACTGGCGACTTGTTTGAACAAATACCCCCCCCCCCCTTGCAAATACAGTCCTAT
>JAQGBU010001881.1:0-11142 GCA_034698605.1 Isotoma decorata | reverse complement strand
GGTTAAACCCAAACTGAAAAGTCTCTTTTACCAGGATAAACATGACCTAAAACTCAACTTATTATAATCTTACTTAACCTTGCTTTGTAAAGCTATACTATAGTAAGAAGTAAGATTACATATACAAATGCATACCACTATTATTCTTTTTACAACTTTTGCTCTCTTATCTAATTAATAATTTGATTTGAATCATTTTAATATGTAATTACGTACTAAACCTATAGTGTTACAGTAACGCAAACTCAAACCCCCTCCCCCCCTCTTGCGTTACGTAATTTACGAACAGCCCCTGAGTATGAGCCAATTTCCATGAAATGTTTTTTAGCTAGTGGCGAATTTTAAATTAAACATTTTCTACGCTGTGATCATTTAGTGTGTGTATTAATAGCTTCACAAATACCGCCAAATTCTAATCAATAAATTTTTAAATTTGTAATCTAATTCCACGTACATGTTCAGGCAAAAATTATGGAAATTGGTCCTTAGGGTTTGGAGAAATGGTTAACGTCGGTTATACGATGTCAAGAACCTAACCTATTCAACAATTCAACCCCCACCCCATCAAAAATCGAAATTTTGAGTAAAAAAAATTTTTTGACAAAAAATTTACTCACAATTTGTTGACACCGTATAACCGATCCAATCTACCCAACCCTAACCGGAGAAATTGTAAGACACCAAGCCCGATTTTTATGTAGAATCATTCTATTCAACAATATGCAATGAATATATCTATGATAGTAGCTATCTTGATGAATTGAAAACTTATACAGTTAATTGTTTCTTTGGTATAGAGAAATTCATTTGGTCAACTCAACTGAAAGATTAATAAATAAAAATAAATGGGAAAAACGGAACTACCGTAGGTGAGTCTCAATCTCAACAATTAAATATAAGTTTTCATTCTTTGCGATGTAGTTTGATAAACAAATAATTTCTCTAGCTTGCTGTGCGCAGTGAGTCGTATGGCGTCCTGAAGTTGGCGAGCAACGAACACCTGTTCGCGAACAACTGCTTGCTGTTCGGCGAACCCTGAAGTTAGCGAACAAGGGCATTTTCAACACCCGGTTCGCTTACAGGGTGTTCTCTGTTCGCCTAACCCTGAAGTTAGCGATCAAGGGCATTTTCAACACCCGGTTCGCTCACAGGGTGTTCGCTGTTCGCCTAACCCTGAAGTAGCGAATAAGGGCATTTTCAGCACCCGGTTCGCTCACAGGGTGTTCGCTGTTCGCCTAATCCTAAAATTAGCGAAAAATGGCATTTTTAACACCCGGTTCGCTCAAAGGGTGTTCGCTGCTCGCGTAAGCCTGAAGTTAGCGAACAAGGGCATTTTCAACATCCGGTTTGCTCACAGGGTGCTCGCTGTTCGCCTAGATGAATAATAATATGCTTACTATTTATTTATTAGCGCTAATTGCTTCAAATTTTCCGTTTTTATTAGGAACGAGTTTGGAAATGAGGAGAATCGGACCAAGAGATAATAACATGCATTCGTATGATTATAGTAGTAGTAGTTATTCATTTGGGTTGTAATAATCCATTATTAATTTTAAATTACGGGTGTTTTTAGAATGTTAGAAGAGAAAGTTTAGAGATAAAAAACGCTAGAGTACACAATCGATCATGCAGTGAATGTAAAAAAATATGAAAGGAGACTTGAGACTTCGGTTTTAAATTTAAAAAAAAGTATGAAAGTTTTATTATTATTGCCATTCATCGTAGGTGCAAAATTGAACACATAAAAAATCCTAAAACAACCATAGATGTAAGAACATTGTGTAAATAAAATTTTTAAGAGTAGTTTGGAACTATGAAAAAATACAAACATCAAAATATTATTCATTGTGTAAAATTGGTTCCATCGTGATTTGACGAGCAGCTATGTCATTTATCCGCTCTTGGTCAAATGATCGGATTTTTTTCCAAGCTTTGACCAACCAACGTGGCAGAAAGCTTACCAAAATTGATCCGAGCACAATATAAAGAATAGTGTCGTCACTACCCACTAAGTCACAGCTAAATACAGGCTTTCCTTCCACCACTGGGAGCTGAATAGCAGCGATAAAGAATGGACCTAATCGATAGGAATACACAAAATCCAAAAAACGCAGCTTGAATACCACATAGAATCAAACCTGGGCCTGAAAATTGCCAAGAGATCCAGAATGATTTGGAAACTTCGACTCGCTGGTTTGGATTGAAGTTATGGTTAATTAAGTCATCACTGCACCAACCTCATTTCCAGAAAAGCTTGATCAATCTGTGGAACCCAGTGGGTAAGCATGCTAAGCTGAAGAGGAATTAGGTGTTCAGTTTGGTGACCTTCCGGTTTGGATTCACAGTTCTTCTGGAGTGATCTAGTTCGCTTTTTGAGGACGATGAAGCATCCGCAGCCGAGCTTTACTCGTATGGCTCCAACGGAATACCTGTTTTCAAGTTGAGTCCTGCTTGCATCACAAACAACTTCAGCCCCAGAGGGGGGCAATGTGTAAGTCTGCACATTATTCCTCTGCTTCTTGCAGGTATGATCAACATGATTGGAGCATTGGAATTTACGGAAGAAATGCAAACTTTTGTTGACGCCGGGCAGAGATACGTATGCTTTCAGCGGTATTAGTCTACACAGATGTTTTTTCAATACTCTTCCCCATTCCAAGACGCCCATTAATTCAATCGTTACACGAAATCAATTGTAAAAAATATGAACCATATTGTGATATTCCGAACCAACCAACGGAAATGAACAAAATAACCAAGGAACTTTTGCAAATACTTCAAAAAACTCACACGCCTTCCGGCTTAAAAGCAGTAGTTGTTACTAATAAGAGCACCGGAGACATTATAGATGACAGCTACTTTTTTAGGTTGGGACTCCCAGAGAATACTAAGGATTGGTTAGCACAAGCCCACTATTCAATCAAAGGAACCAGTACAACATCAAATCATTCAATTTCTTCAAGGAGTTTTGGAGGAATGGTCAAATTTTTACCCAACTTACTGCCATTGTTTGCAGGGGACAATTCACTTGTACCTGCTTTCGCAAAGGTTCGTTTAAATGCCCTAAAACTTTTTAAATCCCTGACTGAAATGCCAACAAAGATATCGGAGCTTGCCAGGATGATTTGTTAAGAAACTCATCTTCAAAGGAATCCCATTATCAACAGAGTACAAACAGTTTTTCAACTCTACCAACTACTGGGACGTAAAACTTCTAACTGCCGTGATTACTTCTTTCATGGACTCTGACACATCTTCAATTCTTCATGCTGCAATTATAGAGCTTGCTCAAGGCTTTGCTTTTGAAGACTGCCGCGACGGCCAAATTCCACTTGGATACGTATCGAAACCTGTTCTTGTCCACAGATTACAAAAAATAGAGCGGGATTTCCCCGCTGACATGGAAATGGATATATCATGAAAGACAGCGGATCAGTACTAGAACATTCGCTCTGCATCTTGTTCCTTTGCCAACAGTGGAGGCGTCATCACCTACAACACATACCAGAGGCCAAAGGGTCTAAAATACTTTCTTTTTGATCTGAGACCCATTCGATTTGCCTTCAAACAATTCACGTGCACTCTGAATGTGCCAGCTGGTTACTTCGTTCGTGAAAAGAACTCGGAGACAATGTTTCCAGGAACTCAGTTGGACGAGAATGATTGTCGACCATCTGTTTCACGTCTTTGCAAATTGCCAATGGTAAGGGTAGTATTTTTTATCGAAAAACTTATTTGAAATATTTAAAAAAGCACAAATATCACTGATCGATGTCTTCCGTCTTTCTTATTTTAATTGATCAAATTTCACGATTTATAGGCTTCGAACGCGGAGATGACAGAACACTGCTTGCAGCTTATGCTTCAAGGAGGATCGATTGAACAAATCCGAGAAGCCTGTCCACTTTCATGTCGGCCTGGAACTCGGACCACAGTAACACAAGTCGATGAAGACACCGTCATACCAGCATCTGCAAGACAACAAGTTTAATATTAAAATCAATGTTTATAATTAAAAAAAAGTAATTTATTTGTAAAATTGTCATAAAATCAATGGAAATTATAAAGCTTGAATGACAGAAATTATAAACGGCATGGATTAACTTATCTACCTAAAAAATTTCCAATTACAATGTGTGAAATCTGCTTTTTACTCAAAAGCTTCGAATAAGCAGATTTTTTTATGTAACTCTTAGTATATCCTAAACTTAATCTAAACTAAACTAAGTAAAATTTTTTAAGGCTGAATGAAAGGCTGTTAATTTCTGATTGAATTAAGGATTACTAATTTTACATGCGCTAAAAAAGTCTGTTTACCAAAGTGTTTAATCTGTGATTGTATTACTCATACAATGGTGTCACAAAATTCCGTTAGTAAAATCTTGATGCGTTAAAAATGCAAAGAATACTTAAAAATAATTCTTACTATTTAAAAAAATTATATTCCAACAAATAATTCGACTTCGTTTCTCTTCGGAAATTTCTCTGTTTCAAATAACATCCCGTCCGATAACCTGTTTTGTGTTACGCTTTGCATTAATTTAATGCTTCGAAAAGCTTAAATGTTATGATATTTGGAATGTTTAATGCATATTTTTCAGGGTTTAAATCTAAAAAAGTATCCTTTTAAGTAGAGTTCAGAAATTTTCCGGAAAAATATAATAGTATATTGGGTTTTCTTTACCTTGTACTGCAAAGTTACTTTCGGAATCTTGTATGAGATTAACACTCAACTACTTAATGTTTCTTCATTATACTTATATACCTTATATACTATACAGACTCAACGAAAGAATTTTACTAATCACAAATTTATTCATTTTGAGTCTCATATTTATATTGGGAAAGATTATGAAACACGTAGAAACTTTGCAAATTTAAGCAAATTATATTCCGAATTGATGAGAAGTTTTCCTTTAATTATTGTGATCAGTTTATTAGATCAAATGAAGTTTCCCTTTATTTCTAGTTAGAACTTTTCAAACCATTTGTTTGGGCTGAACTTTTCCATTGGCTGAAATTTTTAGCATGACTTAATGTGGGCCTGGAAGAAAACGAAGAAGCCTATGAACTTATCCGTTGACCCTATGATATCTCGAACTGTATGATAAGTTACTGCCTGAATAACGTAAACTTTCAACAATGTGTTTTAGATACTTTCAACCAGTGCATTGCAGAAGACTTATTTCATTATTTCCTAATTCTCTAAAACGATGTCAAGTCATTCCTGTGCCTAAAATACTAAAACCGCTTGATGCTAATGATACCACACCGATTACTATACAGCCTGTGATTGCAAAAATGTTTGAAAAATGCTTATATAAACAATTATCAACCTATCTTTTCTCTTACAATCTTATACTTATCTCCAAATATCAGTTTGGGTTTCGACCTAAGCACTCTACATCTCAGGCACTAGTAGCCATTACTGATTATCTTCTTGAAAACGTTTAAAAAGGTCATGTTAGTATGATTGTTTCTTTAGATATTAGTAAATGCTTCGACACCTTATTCATAATATCGCCGTTCATAATACAATAACTCAATTGGTACAATGCTGATAATAAACTCATAGAATCATACTCAGTTGATCGGTTTCAATATGTATCTAGATATAATGAAAATAATGTAGCTGTAACATCCAAAACGAAGAAAACTGTACTTGTTACACCCCAGGGTGCGTCTTCGTTAAGTTAATTATTCATTATTTTAATTAATGACTTACCTGAATCCATTAAACCTTCCTTAACTATTTTATTTGCTGATGGGCAACTGTTAATTTAATGTTAATCAGTACTGTAAATCAGTGTTGTAATCTTTTGACACTATAATAAAGAATCACCTAAAAAAAACTAAACTAAAACTAATTTATGGCCCTTTGGAAACCATAAACCTCGTAAAACAACTTATTTAAGAGGACTAACATAACGTGTCTCTATGGATGCTTAATAACAAGCTCAGTTTGAGTAAAAATAAATTTAAAGGATGTTTGTTGCACGACCTAATGACTAACATATAATAAATGACTTAACCATTAATCTAGCTAATGAACCTTTGGAGCGTGTTGAATCGATTAAAATACGGGGTGTTGTTATTAATGATAAGCTTGATTGGGCTTCTCTAACTAATATTGTGTCAAAGAAATGTATGGGAATCTTTCCGTTCGAGACATTCTTTTATGTAATAGCAAGAAAAGATTAATTGATTCTTATATTTTATCCCTAATTAATTATGCGTCTGTTATTTGGCTGTCGCACTCGAAGCATAATTATTCTGAAATATATAAAGTTATGAGAAAATGTGCTAGATTTGTCCTGGGTAGACGATTTATTCATAGTATTGATGATGACAGACCTAACACTTTGAAATGGTTATTACCTAAATTTAAATATCAATTTGAAGCTGTCAAGCTTGTATATGCTTTTATTATCCAAACTGCGCCTAGTTATTTTATGGATTACCTAATTGTCGATAAATTTTCTGTAAAACAAACAAGAGCAGCTAATTATCATGTTGTTGTAAATAATGATGAATTTTCATATGCTGCGACAACATTGAAGTACAACGCTTCAAAAATGTGGCTTGAATTACCTGATTGTATAAAAAATTCTGACTTTTGTTTTAATCAATTTGAAAGAAAACTATTTGATCATTTTATTGCCACTCAAGCCTTTGAAATTCTTGCATGTCAAAACCATATGAATGTGTGTAATTTGTCATGTATTGATTCTGTTGTTGCCAACCTGTGTCGGTATTTGATAATTTATCTCTTTTTTTCTGTGCTTATAAATTTTAAGAATCTGTGATTCCAAGTTGACCTTATATGTTTTATTATTATAATTATATTACTTTCTTCATTAATTTACTAATTTTCCAAATTAATGTATTATATTTTTTACTCCAATTACCTTCTGGTGTAATTACCACATAGTACACATACAGTGGATATCAGATTGAAATAAATAAACCATTGCAACGTATTATAAAAGTATCGGAGATGGATTTAAAGGCTTAAGAAAATAAACCATTGCAAAGGATTATAAAAGTGTCGTCAGATGTGTTCATGTGTATATAAAATTGAAGACGTTGAATGATGAAGATATTATATAGAACTGCACAAAAACCCCTAGTTCTCTTCCTTCTCCTGATCCTACACTCGCACTTATGCATGTGTGAGTTGAATGCCGATACAGAGAAATTCTCTGGGAGATGATTTCTCTGTGCCACCACCATACCACCATCATCATCACCACCATCACCTACAACCTCAAACCTAGTGGGTGAGGGTGAGTTAAAATTGTAATTAAAAATGATTCCAGGTCAATCTGGCAAAGTTGAGAGTGGCAAATAAAAATTTGGGACCAAAAATCTCAGCACCAAGTAATAAATCTAACCTAACGTTTTGAAATTTGCGGAGTCTCAATTGGTTTCTAGCACTTTACAATGTTAGATCTGGCCATCTTTTGTTCATTCGATTTTTATGAGAAGTTTAATTTAATTTTGCCACTCTCAATTTTGCCAAAAACGGCGCATACCATTAAAAATAGGGGGTGTGCCCGATTTCGCCCAAAATCATTCAGTGGCTAGCTATAAAACCTAGAAACATACTTCAAAAAACAGAACTTGAAAAAGTTAGAGCGTGCACAATCTAGAGTTGACGGATGGACGGACGACACCACCATTCGCATAAAGTATCTCCGATATTTAATAAATAAAGAAATAAATAAATAAATTCCATCGCCTTAGAATGGAAGAGTCTTCAGTATGTTATGGTTTACTCAAAAATTGATTCGCATATCCAAGAAGACTTCGTTAGGAAATTGCATCATTTAGATAATTTTGGAATGGAAGGGTTCTGGAAAGAAATGGAAATGATAAGAAGAGACATATCCATCGAAAAATTAAGGAAAGCCGTAAAGTCTGGTATAACCAGGGGAGATGTAGATGCATCACAATTGTCTTCATTTTGGAATTTACTTTCCCTTTTTACTTTGTGTGGGTTTTTGCTTTTGATCGCTTTTCATATATTTATCTTTGAACCTGGGACAATTTGAAATGCATGTTGTGGATCGTGGAATCTTTTCAAGTACATAAAGCTTAAAAAGTTTAGGGTCAATATGGATTTGATAGAAATCAGCGATTAATAAGTGAAGCTTTGACCCTTGTTAGGATGAAAGCCTAAATGACCAATTAATAAAATGAAGTAGTCGGTTGGATGGTTTTCAACAGAATGAATCTTTATTGAAGTAATGTCATTAATATACTTGGTTAGTTCACAGTGAGTATTAGTTAGAGTTACACTTGAAGCTTTTGCTTATGTCCTTCACATACTGGGCTATTTACTATCTATCCTAACACCCTCATCTGATAAATTATCACAGGTTAGGGTATTAATTTTCGTTATGAAGAATTGAGATTCAAATCTAAATAAAATACTTGGAATTCCGCAGATTTGTGCAAATAAATTTTATTAGGACCCTGTGTATTTTGCCAAATCAGAAACGAAATTCGACGCTAGGCAATGTTGATCAAGGGGTTGACCCGTGAGGGCCGAAATTCCACTCGTGTCATGTAAATATGAGCCGGTTATTTTATTTTTTAGAGGTTGGCAACGCTTCTTAATTTCTGCAACAGTCCATACGATAGAACTAACAGCGTTGATGCTTGTAAGTATCCAATTTATGGTCGTTCTTTCCGTATAAAAGTTATATTATATGAAAGTTTGCCCTGCAGCTCATGATAATTTGCTTATCTATGGTTTTTTTTATTGAATGTGCTTAGCAAAATCGTTGCGGATTTACTTTGAATTCCAGCCAAATTTTAACTTATTTCGTTTCTATCATCCAACGAGACAAGTCAATGCTGATTGAACAAATGAACATGAATTTTTTAACTGCAGTTATGCGTATTTTAACCAATTTTATTCATAGAATTTGCCAAAAATCCTATTGAGTTCCAGCCTTGATATGTAGTTGAATGAATTTTACAGCTAGTTTTTTCCGTTTTTAGTTGTAACATAACATAGTTGTTAAATGTTACAACTTTAACTCAACAAACTCAAAAATTTGACCCTCATTTACCTTCTTCTGGTGTAATTACCACATTGTACACATACAGAGGATATCGGCATGAAAGAAATGTATCACTTGTATAAAAAGTAGCTTTTATTCAAAACCTTAATAAATACCCTGTTCATGTAGCTCATCTTCAGCAGCATGTCTTTTTTTCAAATGTTAATTTTTAAAAAATGAATTTGAACCGTACTACTTAAAAGTAACAACCTTTGTACGGTTCAAACCTAATAAAACTTTAGAACGTGAATACAACAAGAGAAACCAACTAAGCATCATCTTCAAATATTTTAGAGGATGACTGAAAAAGTGAAAAAAGGAAATTCCCTGTCGGAAATTCAAACAAAAATTATAAAGAAGCTAGTAAAAGTAGGAAACCGAAAAGGATAAGAAGAGAGAGTAAATTCAACAATGAAATTAATTCAGATGAATCCAACTCATCCACAATGTCCTTTCCATTCCTTAATTTGCTTTCACTTCGTAATCCCACGTCTCTTCTTTTGATTTCTAACCGAATCCAAAAGTTATTGAATCCACGTCCTGCCCAAATGTCCATTTTCTTGATAAATTCCTCTCGAATATGTGACAAAAAGTACCAATAAACCAAACTCGAAAGCAATGGGATTTTGGTAGAAGCATTTGCATTTGCTGTACTTCTTCATGCAAAGATGTTGATGCTTCGATACTTCCGTCATAAAATGCAAACTTCGGATCCACACTGGACATCCAGGCTGTTTTATTCCCAAGGCTGCCCTCAACAATATCATAACAATCATCAAACTGGATAAAATGAAAGGATTCGTTTATTTTCTCCATATTATGTCGTTTAAAGTCACATGTCCATTGTTTTATTATCTCGTTTGTATCCGAATTGAAAAAGTTAACGTAAAGTATTTTGTAGCCAGCACTTACAAGTTCAGAAAGGTTTTTAAGAGGAATGATAGCTTCCGGTGCAATGATACTACTTGTGATTATATTCTCATAAAGTGTAGGACAAATGAAGACAATTGCAGCAAAGAATTGAAAAAGCAGGGAAAGCTGTTTGGTCGTGGGTGTTTGTCTTAAAACCAGAATTAAGGAAATGAATAAATGATTTCCAAAACTGCTTAATCCAGCTTGGGTCCTGATCTTAACAATTAATGTGGCGATTGTAGCAACTGCGACCACTTGGAAAAATAAGAGAACCCATACTAAAGGGTTGAATGGATAGAACCATAAATCTAATGAAACTACATTTGACCTAACGAAATGATCACAATAAATTAATCTCTGACCTCTTAATCCAATTTGATAAGTACTACTTACATAAGCCTTAGGGATTTTATGTCCTTGGCTAAACATAATATTCTGAAGGAGATATCAAAATTTGGACTGTTTTACAGATGACCAATATGCCGATGTGACGTTCAGTAAACTTGTTAACGTTTCGTAGAGAGCGGTTGGCTCACTGCAAAAAAATTGCTTTCTAAAGGAATGGCTTTTGGTTTGAGCCCATGGACTTAATAAGCAGGACTTTTGGGATTTCATTTCCTGGAGTCCAGGTTTCGGCAATGGAAATATTATTTCACCCCAGGCTTTTTCGAATTTACTCATTCTGATGTCTGCCAGATGGGTGCCTTTGGATAAGAGAATGAACGTATTTGTACAAAATGGACAAAAGTAGAGGATACTTCCTGAAGGATAATTTCCCCATTTTTTGCTATCTTTTACTAGTGTAAAAACAAAAATACGGCAAGGAAATATGAAGTATGACGAAGTTATAAAGTCTAGAGGTTGTTTTTGCTTCTGAAGAATGACAAACGTGGAATGTGGATGGGATCTGTATGTAAAGTCACTGCTTTGGATGAACTGAAGGAGAAAAAGGTGGAAGTTGACTGTGATGTCCCCTCTGATTAAAACGTTGATTGGATTCCGTTCAAAAACGTTGTGGATTAGAGGAGCTGATTTTTGGTATTCGGATCCAGTGGTAATTGCATTTTTTACGGTTTTGTTTTTACTCCTGACATTGTAAATGGTCCAATGAGAAATAGGATTGTCTTGGAATATCTGATCCGCAAGATCCAAGTACTCT
>JAQGBU010001880.1:0-11144 GCA_034698605.1 Isotoma decorata | reverse complement strand
CATCTCAATACGCAATGTTAGTCAATACGCTTTAAGTGATTGGAAAAAATGTGCAATTGAGAAACTATTAAACTGAGGATTTAGAATTTAAATGCTTTAATTTATTCCAATAAAAAATTCGAAGTTTTATATATCAAATCGTAAAATTTAGGCACTTCACAATCATATCTCGAAGCATTATAATCATCCTCATAAACTGCGAAGAATAAATTGAATAATCATACAACTACGAATACGACTACTACTAAACCGATTATACAACTTTTTCCCAAAAATAGTTGTAACAATTTAAGAGGTAGACTTTAGGGAAACATAAAGTAGATTTAACTAATTCACACTGAAACATAACAATAAAATAAAGCCAGATTAAAAGAAGAACAGAAAATGAAGGCGATTACGTTATTATTAAGGATTATAGGTTATTTACTGACGACGGCATTGATCAGGATTTTCTCTCAACGGCAGAGTTTGGCTCTGAGCGTTCTGGTACTTTGGTTGATCGAAGTTGACTTTCTGGCCGGCGTTGATTTTACTTCTGATTTCCTGAGCATTGTTACTGTTTCTTGGGTAGCAAAGATACTCAGCTTGTTTGCGGTTTCCTCCTTCAGGTTTATATCCCTGGGGGCAGACGACACGGTTCTTTTGAGCGAAGCAGATCTGATTATCTTGCTCTTGATCACGGATTTGCTGGTGGTTTATGGGTTGAATCATTTGTTGGTCATTGAATGTATTGGAGTTTCCATTGTAACTTTGTTGCATATTTCTCTGCTCCTTCCAAGATTGTTGCAAATACCTTTGTTGTTGGACCACTTGTTGTAGATTACGTCTGATAGAACGTGGTTGATTGTCACGATGGCGACTTTGTTGGCCGATGGATTCTTCCTTTTGAATTCGCTGTTGGATGGCAGGTTCAACTTGGCAAGCCTGTTGGTCGCTGGATGATTTGTAAGCATAGCTTGCGTAAAGAAGGGTAGCGGAACTGAGTGGGAAATCTCGTGGACTCCTCATATCAGCAACCTGACAAATAATTAAGAGAATGTTTTATATGTTTTTATTTAAATAATTGAAGCCAACTTCTTATTCAAATGCATTGCTTAAAGAGCCAAGTACCTTTTCTCCGTCAAAGTCTCCACACATACCGCAAGTAACATTTCGGAAAGCTTCGCTACCGTAAATGATGACACGTTCGCCATCAAAAGCAATGTCTTGTCGTGGAGTTTCGATCTGTACACCACCACTGGGAATTTCACGAATTCGGGCAACGTAATCGTTACTCTGTGGTCGTTGATTCTGTTCCCGAACAGTGTATGGAAGTTGAACTTGTTGTCCGTTGACTTTAACAGTAAGGGCTTGAGTCTGACTAGCCTGGATTAATCGAACAATTCCATGACCAGTTTCTGGCTTTCCAATCGTGATTTTAGCTCCAGACAAGACAATCTTTAATTTTATGTCTTGAGTTCCGATGTTCTTGGCAGAGACAGCCATAGTTCGTTCTCCAGAGCAATCAGCAGCTAAAAGGTGATAGCATCCTTGAGCAACTGAGGGGTTGAACTTTTGAGCAACATTGTCGAAAGTTGACAAATACTTTCCTTCAATCTGACATGTTGCTACAGGGTCAAAACAAAAATGTATTATGATTTTGAAACATAAACCTTTGAAATCTATCAAACCGATCAAAATAGTCCACGCATCTTACGTTGAGAGGCATTTCCGTAAATAGAGTCTCGAATGTTTTGTACTAAAGTTTGGGTAGCAGTTAAAGGTAGAACAGTTCGAGCAAAAGATCCACTGTTCACATCCCTGAAAGCCAGCACAGAGTTTGGTCGTCTCAAAACCAAGTTCCAATAACGAGTGTCAGGGGAGTGTGAGAATTCAACTTGGACTGTGCGATCAGCAGATGTTTCTTGGACCTCTGGGTAGTAGTTGTGAGAGACGTATGGGTACAAAACATACTTAACAAAGTCTTCCACTTGTCTAGTGACATTAAGAACTTCCTTAGGGAGGTCCTTGTTTGCCTAAGCATTACATCACAGAATTATTGAATAAAACTAGATTTTTTTTCTACAATTTTTTACAAAAAACTTTTCTTGATGGAAATTGTTACCTTGATGGTAAGCCTCCACTGGTTCAAAGCTGCAGCTTGGGTATTAGCAACTTCGAGACAAGTGTCAGAAGCTTGGAATCCTTTCTTTTCGTCTTCTTGGCAGTCTTGAGCTTCAGGTGATTCTTGTCGAGCCCATCGGGTCATCTTATCGTCACGAGTGAGTTCACCATTGACTAAGACTTTGTAGTTAAGGTCTGAGTCCTTGCATGATTCGCCAAATTTGTAAGAAGCTATTGAAAAAAGAAAATAAATGCTGGTATGTATGTCAGAATTTGGTTTAAATTAAAGTGTTGCTTGACTTTTGCCGCACCTTGAACTTTAACCTCCAAATCCTTGGCAAGAAGGGTATTGCGGAGAACAGTTAAAATCCTCTGGTTAGCATGTTCAGGAGCATCATACTTGGCTGCCACTTCAACACAAGCGTCTTGTTGTGACTTGGTGTTTGAAGCCTTGATGATAGCATTTCGTAAAATTTCAAGAGACCTTGAGTTGGTTGGTAAAGCCTTGGCAGCCTGATTGGCAGCGTCAGCGGATGCAGCTCGAACGTAAACTTTGTTGCTTCGGACGGCGACTTGAATGAGGTATTGGATCTCGCTTTCTACCTTCTCATCAAGATTGTCAACGATTCCAGAGGTACGCCTAATGCTTGGGATCGCTTTCTTTTTTCCGAGAAGAGCAACAGCAACGACGCGAGCTTCTGCAATAGTGTTAGTTCATTGAAATTCTGAACAACTCGTAGGAAAATCGAATTATATGGATTAGACTTGTTAGTTCGATGAATTTGTACTTACTGTTCATAACTTCTTGAGAGTTTTCATTAGAGTCAGAATCTTCATTTGTTTCACTGGAAGATGAGCTAGAAGAAGAGCCACGAACGAATCGCCTTTGTTGGTTGGCATTGGAAGATTTCATGTTACTACTATCGTTAGCAGATTCTGAAGATGAGCTAGAGCTGGAGCTAGATGATGAAGAGTCGGTATTCCAAGCAACATCCAATGAGCTACTACCTCGCTTAGCAGCTACGACAAGAACCAGGGTTTTAGTATCGGACTTGTCAACATCCAGAATGACCTTTCGTTCGGCAAACTTGATAGTTTTGGGTCCGAAAAATCCAAGGTTTAAGAAGCACGATGGAGAGTGGAATCGACGGAGGAATCTTGTCCATCCGGAAAGAGATTCTTGCTCTTCCCTGTAGTCGGATTTTTCCTGAACAGTGAAAGCCAATCCAAGGGCTTCCTGGCCAAAAGTTTCTTCGTTGGAATAGACTGGAGTTTTATCTTCAGCATTAACTATATTCATTTGACCACCACGGTGGTAAACAGTTGGGTATAATTCGTCAGTAATGATGGCAGTAAATGGGCGTTGATGATAAGTCACAAGCTCAATTTTTCCATTGGCAGGTCCAGAAATGTCAACGGTAGGGGTAATGGCAACGGTAATAGGACGATTAGATCCACCTCGAACGGTAAGACGGAGTGGAGCATCAACAACTACATGCCGTTGGAATCCAGCTTCGTATTTCTTACCAGTGAAAGGAGCCTTAAATGCAACCTTCTCACTTATTTTGGCAGCAACACTGAAATTAAGTACACGAATTATAAAAATCTCCTGTTATCAATCAGTTACCAGTAAGAAAGGAAGGAAACTATTTAAATACGTACACAACTTCAAGCTCAGCTTGAACTTGAGTATCTTGGGAAGAACCTCCATTCAGCTTGGCTTCTCCAACGATGGAAAGGAGAACTGGTAGTCTTTGTTTGTACACCACTGGAATACCGAACATAGTTGGCATCTACAAATTAAGATAAAGATTTATAAAATAATTGAATACGATAACTTTTCGTCTAGTGAATAAGAATAAGTAGATGCAATTAATTCTTTAAATTGTACCTCCATGGTATGATGAACAAGTTCAATAGCCTTTTGGTAATTAGTCTTCAAACCACGACGAAGGGCAGCAATGGCTAGTCGAGAGTTAGCTACATGGATTGAATATATGATTAATTATTAATATAGAATTCGAGCATTTATTTGCAATTACAGTCAAGTAAAATCGTAAAGACTTACACTTCCACTGGTTTTGAAGATCATTAACGTTGAGTTCAACCAATCGTTGGATTTCGTTACGGACATTGATGAAGACTGAGCCATGGGCATCCTCCTCCATTTCACGTTTTTCGACTCCCAAAAGCTGTTTCAACTGTTTTAAAAGCTCCAAATTAGAATTTACCAAATCCAATGAACATATATGATTTTCGTGTCACTTTAAGACTTACCTCTTGGATGGCTGGGTTCTTTTCTCCGGATTCCTCAGAGCTGCTGCTAGTCTCGAGCTTGTCAGCTACAGCCTACAGGAAAAATTTAAGGCGTTAAAACATTTCTGATCCTTCATAATGCACAAAATAAGTACGTGAAGGACAGCGTATTTACCTCAGCAAGTTGACTGATTGTACGGGCATGGATGGAAATTTCAACTGGGTTAACACCGAAAGCACCAGTTCCGAATTGCACATAGTTTCTATAGTAGAAAGATGTAGGGACAAGGGAATCACGACCTCCGTACCAGCTGGCTTGCTGGAAGAATTGTGTGTTAAGGTCTTCAACTTGGCCGGTCTGGAAAGTGTTGCGAGACTTAAGGAAGCCTTCATCAAAGTCCTTAGCAAGAGAAAGGACAGCAGTGGCTTTCCTGACCATTGATACGTGAGTTGGTCGCAGTACACCGTTCAAATTGGCAAGATTCTTCAAGGTAGAATAAACGAAAGAGTGGACCTCTTGAGAGACTTCGGACCAGGTGCTCAAAGCAAGTTGTTGCCAGATAGCAACATCAGCTTGTGGAGAATAGATAAGCATTTGAATTGCTGCCATTCGAACCAAAGGATGCTCAGATTTATCGAAAGCAACAGAAACAAGAATGGGCAATACTTTGCCTTCAACGAAATCATCATCAATAACGACCCTATAAACACAATGTATTAAGGTTAAGGTAAGTCGCCTGCTGTTGAAGCCTCACAAATCGCTTAGAATGTATGGATAAGCCGACACTTACTCAGCAACTCGATCAACTTGGTTATTATCGTCGCCAGAAGTATTCTCAGCTTCACGGGAAACAACAACATTTTTGAGGGCATAAATAGCCTTAGACTTAACAATTGGATCATTGGAGTCATCCAAAATTCGTTGAACAATCTTTACAACACTTTGATTTCCAATATTGCCCAAGACTGCTAAGTAAACATTAGTCCAGTGGTTTTCAGACTTCTTCAAAGACTTCTCCAACTGTTGGGAGAAGTGTTGAACATATTGGTTGGTTGTCTTCACATTGCAGAACTCTCTGTAAAGGGCAACGTTATAGCGGCTTTGTTTTATGTTAGCATTAACACAGGCTTGGTTCAAAAGAACGGAGAAACTGAGAAGGGCTGTGGTCTTAAGCTGCTGGTTTTGCTGAACATGTGCGTTTTGGGTGAATTGCTGCATAAATAAGTAAGATGATGTATCATACGATCATAGCATTTAAGAAACGCATTAAACAATTTGAAAATTGAAAAAGAAGCTTACGAAGAAACGCTCGAGCATTTGTGGTGTTGGATGACGGATATAAAGGGCATAAGTCATAACAAGTTGAACAGCCTGCTCTCCTGTGACCTTTTGTTGTTCAATTAATTTCATGGTACTTGTGATAGCTGGGTTGGTACCGGCCATGGCCATAGCATCCAAAATGAAATTTTTCCTGGTTTGCTTTTTTTGCTGCTCTTGTTCTTGCTTATTATTATCCTGCGACTGTTGCTGTTGACTAATGACACAAGAGCACAAAGTAAGTATCTAAAAGTTTTAAATTAGATACTAAACTAAACAAAATAGTTATTTATAACGCTTACTGTTCACAAGTTTGTCTGTAGACGTCAAGAATTTCCTCTTGATCGAGAAGACGAAGAGCTTTAGCAGCGATGGAAAGTTTAGACAAAGTTTCTTCATCAGCCACGGAACGATCAGCATCATGGATGACTTTAGCAGCTGCAACTACGAGCTCCTGAATACGCTGTTTGATTTCTGGTCTGTTTAAGGGAGAGATGAGAAGTGGTCGCAGTGGAGCTTGCTTCAATGATGGGAGTGGGAGATACTTTTGAGATTGGCTTCCTACATTAAATGATTGTCCGGTAAATTTTTATATTCATATTATATTTTTCATTAAATTTACGATACTCGCCATTACAGAATACAAAATACTTACGGCTGTTTTGTTGATTGCGCTGTTGACGCTGACCACTACGGCTGTCTTGGTAATTTTTCTGAGACTCCTGGAACCTTTCGGCAAAACGACTCACCCATGGTTGATCTTGTTGCTGGTATTCTTCGGAGTTGTTTTCGTCATCGTTATATTGCTGGTGACGAGGGCTTCCCTGCTGTTGCATCTTTTGGAAGGCATTAGCGTAAGAATTTTGATTTCCATTCCTTTCATTAATTTGCTGTCTTTGTTCTTGTCGGTCGAATTCGTACACCTACATAAAAAAAATACTTATAGTGAGTATATACACAAAAAACTGCAATATCAATAGTCTAAATTTAATACCAAATCCGTTGACAGGGGATTGCTCAGTCTGTAATTAGTGGTGCTTTGTCTGTTGATTTGTTGAAGAGTGATGTTCTTAACACCAACGGCAACAAGTCGCTCTTCATTTTGAAGACCGAAGTTGAACTGTTCTTCTTGATTGATTTGGAGAATGTTGAAGTCTCGACGGCTAGAGCCGCAAGCCAAAATTCGGGAAACAAGCGCACGCTACATTCCAATAAAAATAGCATTCAAGTTACCATCATCTTTATTCACCTACAGCTGGAATAAAAACGAATTAAAACTAATACTACTCACATTCCAGATAGAACCGCAGTTATTGTCACCAGCACGGCATTTGTTGAGTTCAGCTGGACTGAAGTAAGCAAGGACGGGCTTGTTCTTGCATGCAGTGAAGTTGGTTACCTTGTAGATTTCGTAAATTTGATCCTGTTCTCTACAGAACTTTTCGAAGGCTTGGGGCCATGGAAGTTCTCGTTGCTGTTCCTAAAATGCAATATTTTTTTTTACAATCTGTGCTACAGCAAAAGTACTGCTATATTTGTGAATTATTACCTCGCTGCTAGTTTCAAGGGAGTCTTGATTAGACCAACGCTGAGACAGCATTTGGTACATTCGGCTCTGAAGACTTGGTCCATTTTGGTTTTTCGCATTAGATTCAGATGAAGCTGACTGTTCATCAGCGGGTTGATCTTGTGCCTCGCGTTGGAAGGCAGATTGATAAGGACCGGTCTGACTGACGGTGTAGTACGTCTCGCATTCTCCATGCACGGTTTTTTCCATAGTCTCAAAGAAGTAGCCTGAATCGTCATTTTTGTCTTCACGTCGGATAGAGTTCGTCTGGCGCTGACTGTTTCCTTCAAGAACAGTATTAGCTCCTACAGTATTAACAGTCAACTGGGACAGTTGGGCCCTCTTGATGTTGATGAAAGCGGTTGTCAAGTTTGCTTCAACTTCCATTTTGACTGGAATACCCTGGCGTAAGGTAACACGGATAGCGGATTCCAATGCTTGCTTGACTTCTCGTGGAAGCTGAACATCTTTCCCACTCTCGATGTCTCCCTCACGAGGGTCAAGTTCTTCTTCAGTTTCAACAACTTCAACATCTTCAGGCTGAAAATTAAAATAAGCATAAATAAATTCTCTGTGGAATCATCACTATTCACCAGCTACTACATTGTTTAAGCATTTATATTATATGATGTCATCAACTACTGATCAATCTTCGTCATAAACGAAACGTATTATAATCGGTAAGTTAAACTCACCTTGATTAAAAGAGTATTTTGTCCTTCGAGCTTGACTTTCAATTTATATTGAATCTCGACGCCAGCATGCTGATTATTAATGACAGAAACGCCACTCATGAATCGGCCCCTGACTAGGTAGACATATTCAGTGCCTGGAGTCCAGGCATAATCGCATGACGCGAATCCAGCTGCAAATTAAATAGCCTTTTTAGTAAACTCGTCTGTAGTTTATAAATTTGAATATTTCATAAAAATGATAGGTTATAAAATTTGATAGGAATAAAACCAAAATCGTTTGGAAACTTACCCAAGACCACCAGTGAAAACAGGCAGAATGCAACCCTCATGTTGAATAAACAACTTGAAGGGAAACTTATGGATTACGAAGTACTTTGAAAAAAGCTGGAAGCAAAGACCGTAGCTTGGAAAGGAATTTCAGAAAATCTCCTGAGAGCTGACTGAAACTCGACTGTGAATTTAACATTGAATCCTTTGCCTTTTTATACCGGTAGATTTCTTAACATCATACACGAATTCGACTTTATTTCAGCTTTCATATCATAACTGACTGTAAACCGTTCAAAAGGATATTATTGCAAGTGATAAGTTTCTGCTGATTTAATGCAATTTTCCCCACAAGACAATCAAATCCATTTTCAATGTCCAGTAATCTGGGTCATGTCATGAAGTAACAAAGTTACTGTCAGCATTTCAATTTCTTGCAAAAACTCCCTTATCATCTCTCATGAAAGCTATGTTGTGCTAACCTGCAACCATGCAAAAATACAATGTCAACGCTTAAAAGGGTTGGCGATTTAAATGAGCTTTTCTTCATTTAATTATATACATCAGCAATTTAATTTCTTAAATCATTCATGAAAAATGTCGTCATTTCAATGTTATTTATTTATGCTTATGCAGTATAGGTCAAAGTATTCTTCCGTTCCGTAAGATTTATCTTTTTTGTCTCAATCTCCAGCATATGGAAGCATCTACATAAATGCACATCAAGACTATCCAGCTTGTTGTTGAATATTCATACATTCAGATTTTTGTAGCTTTTGGTTCATTTACAGACACAAAAATTAAACTGAAGGTCAAAGAACAGCAAAAGATGTATCTGTGAAACAGTACTGCAGATTTTGACAAAGAGATTTTGACACTACATCATTTAGTTTGTAAAATATTAGTTTAAAAAGTGAAATGCATTGTCGGCATTTATTTATCTCAAGGCTACCTACAGGGTATGATGTATAGTCTATCTATTTTCGGTTTTTAAGATTTCGTAAGCTTACAATACAACAGAGTTGATTACAAGATCACTCTTTCAAATTTAATGACTGATTTACTGATCATTAGTGAGTAATGACTGAAACTAAATAGATTTTCCCAATCAGACCAAATAAAAGGAAGCACTGTGTGTTTCCGTAGGAAATTATGGATCTACATAGGCGTAGCTACGCCTATTGAAAACTTTGAAAAAACATTTGATCATACGAATTAGCAAAAATCACTTCAAATTAAAAGCGACAAGTTTTACATTTTAAAAAACTCTGATCAAGAAGTTGGAATTTTTTGCTTAAAAATGCCAGAAAATTATGAGAAATCCGAATTCCTAAACGTTTAAAATTTAGAAATTAAAAATAAAGGACATTTAGACTAATAAATGTTCTTATTGGTAAGGGGTTGCTAGCTTGCTAATTTGGTATGCTGCTTGTTATACTTATTGAAATGAAAGCATTTGAATTAACTAATCTAAGACATTATTATTATTACATATACTAATACTCCTTCGACCAGCTAATTATATTATCCAAACTTTCAACAATTAGCTAGAAAATTGATTGACTAATTTTATTTACTGCAGCGTTCAATATAACCAGGAACTTTTTTTAGATTTTTAAACCAGAAGTTTAAATACTTGATGCGTGGCAAGCATAGCGAAATCAACGGATAGATTTTTTTAAGTCGAAAAGTTATGTACTTATTGCAAAACCAACATCTTTCACAACTTGTCTTCCTGGAAGTCAACTTCGTTTTTTATTTTCATTCAAGGTTTACAACACTGTTCAGTTATAATTCCTTAACAGTGCTTCTTTGAGCTACAAATCAGCCACAAAGGCATGGGTTTGCCTGTGTGTGTGGTGTGAATTACCTCGTAAATTGTAAGGGTACCATTTACTTCTTACTTGCATGAGTAAATAAGTTAGTTGTTATTAACAAACAAAACTGATACAAAGAGCTCTTTAAGTGAAGTTAACATGAAGTCAATAGTGTTGGTGTTGCTCGATATTATACGTAAACTAATGAAAAAAATTCTTGTAACCAAAAACTGTGAGTTGAAGTAATCTCACAAAAATTGATTTTCAGATAAGCGACTTAAACGAGGTAGTCTTTTGTAAGCCCTCTCAAAACCTTTGTACTCGTTAATAAATAGCATAACAAAAATGTTTTATGTAAGTAACATGCATGCAAAATTCTTTAGGAATTCAGAACTTACAGTGTCTTAGATTGAGACAAAAGCCCGTGCCCCTATTGCCGTTGAGTTATTTAAGCTAATTTTTTTCTTTTTTCCCGTTGTTAAATTAAAGTGGGCATAACTCCGCCGAAGCAACTGGTAATAGTCATTTCTCGTTTCCGTTGTTTTAGGATTTATACGGATTTTGGAATTAAGTAATTTTATATTTTTATGAATTGTTGAATTATTCAGCCAAGTGCTTTTGCGATTTTTTTATTTTATTGTAAATCAAAATTTAGTTTATATTATAAAATTTAAAAACTGTAATGCACTATCTGTCACTTGCACTCCGTTTCTAACGTATCACTTTTAAAAGACTTTACTTCTGGAGACGCATCCACAGAATCAACACTGGAAGAAACGGAATCCATTTCTTTACTTTCTTCATTGTTCTTGCTAGGCTGCTTTCTAGAAGACTTTCTCTTGCCTTGGTTTATCGTCCTCCTGTTTTCTGCTGTTTTCTGCCCTTTGAAAGCATTTCTTACACCGGGTCCCCAATTTCTGTCAGGATTCATTTGATACCGGAGATAATTGTTTTCTCTTGAGACAGGATTTGCGTCAGGATGCAGCTCAAAAGAAATGCCAGGTGTACTAGGAGCTGTCTGCATTATATAATGACCAGGAGTCCCGATCTTCAGGTCATTTGTCTCAGATGTTTTGCCCCTTAACTTCCATTCACGAAGAATATCCCATAACACATTGTTT
>JAQGBU010001879.1:0-11145 GCA_034698605.1 Isotoma decorata | reverse complement strand
TTTTGATTTTCTGCACCAGTCCAAATTGAAGTTATTATTGGCCTGTCATTGTCATTCCTAACAGTTAAGTACTAAACAAAAAAGCAAATATAAGAGAACTTTAATGGTAAGAATAATTATTGAATATATTTTATGTGCTGTTGCTTAATGGTTATTTTGTTATTTTGTTATTAATGGCGTTACCTTTCCATTTGCCACATTTTGAAATCGTAACGCTTTCATAGCCCAGCAATACAACCGGTTAATTTTCCTTATGTCGAAATCGCTTAGACCAGCGGCATTTCCGATTGTGACATCGGGATCCATTGGTGTAATGGTTTCTGTGCGGTTTTTTGAAAATGCCAATTTGGGGTAGTGCATTATACTTTTGTAATCGTATGGAACACCCATCAGCGCAGTACAGTTTCCTTCCCGCTTTTCTACATTGTGTTCGTTGCCTGTTGAAACCAAAAAGTTGTAAAGTTTTGAATTATAAAGTAAGGTGTACCACCTTTTTAGTTGAAACTTTGAAAATATAATTTTTATCTTGTTTCAAATTTTCCATATTGATGGATACGAATTGATCTCGATCAGGTCGATTTTGTTCATGCACAAAACCAATGACATGTACAAGTTCATGAATGTAGTCACTCACCCAGATACATTCTCCCCCTAAACGTAACAATCGTCTTCCCCCTTCCATTCCAATAGCACTTTTACACACACCCGTGTGGCCGTGTCCTCAAATATATGAATATAATTCCCTTCATTTGATTTAGGTTTAAATCTTACGCATGTTCGGGTCATAATGTGATGTGCTGCTTTGAAAAAAAGTTGTCGACTAGAATTTGCTGTAAAAAATAAAAATGGTATATTCCAAAGAAGAAAGGTGTGTACAATGTTAGTTTGTTGTAAACTTACGAAAATTCGGACTAAATTCATAAGGAATGATCTTATTTGTCCATGTGTTTCCTATTAATTTACGTGATCGTGGTAAAAGAGATGACAGTGTTTCAACTATATCGTCCCAAAATCCTGGTCCATCCTCGGAAGGGATATTGGCTTTCACTGAAACTACTAAATGTACATAGAGTTTTGAAAATAAGAGATTCTAAACTTTAAAATTTAGAAAATAACAGTGTTGACTTAATTTGAGCTCCCTGAACATTTCCAATTTAATTAACCACCTAGACTTGATAAGGTAATTTACAGTATAAAAGTTGAGGTTGAAAACTTCAGTGGATTGTCTAATAGCCAGATGAACTTGGTTGCATTTTTCGTAAAAACAAGACCATAGAAAATAACACTTACCAAAAGCGAATCCAATAGAGAGAAATAAAATTATAGTCATTTTAAAAGATTCTGTTCCAAAAATAATAAAAAAATGATTTGCCAATTCCGCTGAGCTTAGGAGGAATCTAACAAGGCAAATGTCAATGTATTAAAGGTTTCCTCGGTTATTATACCAATTTATAAATGCACCCGTATCTATTGTAATAAGGAGGCACTCATCTTTTCTTATCAACTAATGCCATAAATTTGCATGTTACAACATTAGTCTAATAAGATAAACAAAATTAGATAATGCAAGGGAAGCATTACTTATTTTTGGCTAAGAAAGTCAAAAAGCTACTTTCGAAATGTTGTTTCCAGGAGTTATCGAACTTTTGTATGCAAAATTTACTCGAAATGATTCGCTTTAAGTATGACGCACTTTTTTCTCTTAATGAGTGAACCGGATCTTGGCTGGTTAAAGTTGAGCTGCAGAGCGTTTCCTTTTCCATATTATGTCTTATCTATCTCATATTCAAACGCAAATAATTTGTCACTGATTAGTAACTATATCACAGTTGAGCATTAAACAAAACAATGTAAAATTGCTGTCTAGCCAGTCCTAAAGTAGTCGATGATAAATTTTTTCTCTTGCTACACTGAAAATGCGACCAACGGGTTTCTCATCTGTGAAACTAATCACACAGTCGACAGTCACTACTAAGAAATAAGGGTAGTTCCAAATGTTGACATTTAACATTTGTAATTACAGGTGTAAGAGAAAGATGCTTCTTAATGTATTTTACGTAGTATTTGTGTCATTGTGTCTGCAAACCCTGTGCCTTTGAGTTTCTTACAATGGTTATCAAAAACTCAGTGTAATGGCTACATTAGGTTGCCTTTACCTTATTGGGCTTCTAAACTATAAAAAATACTTGACAGCAAACAGTATTCATCTGGGGGTTTCAGTTCGGTTTCATTTAAAGTCTCTAGTATAACTTTAAGTTTCAGCTTTCCAGTATTCCTTTTTAAAAATACACATTTTTTTTATAAAAACGAGGTTTTTGAAAACACGACAGTCTCGTATTTATCCAACCAAGCCTATCTAAGAGCTCAACATAGTGGTTGAAAAACTGTCTGTTAATGTTTCACGAAAATTATCACACAACCAGACAGGTAAAAATGTACGCTTAAAACAGTCTCACATAGAATGAAGCTGAATGTCTCCTTTCAGGCTTAAAGTATTACAATTGCAATGGCCTGTCCTAGTTACATTTTGCAATATTTCCTATCTACTCAATCTGAATACATTTTTTTAGAACTATCCTAACTAAACGCAAATATTCGTTTATAAAGGCAAAAATGAAAAGTAAACAATAGTTAAGTTGCATATTTTATTTAACGGGAATAACTAAAATAAAAATCTACTCTCAGAGTCAATGCACTTTTGATAGATGATGAATGACTCACCAATCCCGCATTATATTTTATATATCTTCCAAAATTGATCAAAATTTGCATCAAACAAGATTTCCACAACTGTATTTATTTCATCAAAACAAAAATTTAAATTTCAGTAAAAAAAAAGGCTCAGTTGTTAAAAGGTTTTGTTCCCGAAAAAACCTTCGTTCTTGAAAAACAGCATAAAGTTAATTACTTTGCAATATTCGAAAATATGATGAGTGAATTCGCGTTAATGGAAATTCAGGGGCTTAGAATGCTTTACTTTTAAAAATTAAAAATGGTGGAGTTTATAGTCCAGATGTACCCGTAGGTTTTACTAGACTGCCACTTTATTAGATCTTAATTCGTAGCTATTACAATTGCATTTTCTGTTCTGCCGAACCTCGTTACAGGCGGTTGTCCTTAGTGGACAACCTAACTATGGGTATGAGATCCAGGCCCTCCCGTACAGATCCCATAACCCGCACCAGGCGGACTGTTGGTAGTGGAAAAACCTCACGATGAGGAAAAAACCATCTACCAGCTCTGGGAATGGAACCCAGAGCCCTATTCAGACAGTCCTCCACCTTGACCACCCAGCCAAGGCTACCTGGTCTAGAATGCTTTACTTAATAAACGAAACAATCTAATGATGTGACAAAAATCGGAAAGGAAACGAAATTTTGAGTTTCATATTTTATTTAACCAGAAATATAATTTTATATTTCATGACAAGGCAACAAAAACCGTATAATTCGTTTTTAATCAATAAAAACTCTGTTAATAAAAAACCGTTAATTTGATACTGTATTACTTTACAAATATCCCAAAACTGGTTAGCGTCTTGATCAAGCATTAAATATTCTCCACAAATGAGTAGGATTACTGGCATTGCAAGTGTCTGCCAACGGTACGTACGATCTATCACAAATTTATTTGCATTAATTTTAGTGAATAATTAGATTCAAATTAATGGCCTACTGCCTTAATTAACTCCTTCGTGGATTTTAAAAGCCTTCTTAGCCTTCAAAAACGTCCCATAAAATAATAATAAAGTCAGAAGTACCCAAAAGAAAAGAGGCATAGACCATTTCCTTTATTGATTATTGACCAACTTGTATCCTTTACAGTAGGTTGGGTAAATCTGATTATCCATTTATCTAAATCCGCTTCACTGTCAAAAACGCATTCCTATATGTAGATTTTCCATAGTAAATTAAATCTTGCTTTCACAGTGAAGAACCATTATCTTGTTCAATTTAACATGAAGCAATGAAATTTAAATTACCGTAAGTTGGACTAAATGAGAATGTGCCCTAGAAATTAAGCACTCAACATGTCTGCTATAACTCCATGTCACCAAACGAGTTCCTTCCGAATTGTTTAGCATAGGAACTAGAATTAAAACAATTCTATTAGACGATTTAGTTAAAAGTAAAACCTAAAACCTAAGATTAGACCATGCAGCCGGAAGTATACACTTCAAATCCTTTTTAACTTAAAATAAAAACGTACACCAATCGGCCATCCATTTTTGATTTTCTTCACCTGTCCACGCTGAAGTTATTATTTGTCTGTCCATGTCACTATCATTGTCATTGACAATCCTAACAGATAAGTACTAAACAGAAAAGCAAATATAAGAGCATTTTAAGTCTAAAAATAGTTATTGAGTATATTTTAAGTGATGTTATGGTAAAAAATAAATAATGGTTATTTGGTTATTAATCGCGTTACATTTCCATCTGCCACATTTTGAAATCGTAATGCTTTCGTGGTATCGCAATACATCTTGTTAATTTTCCTTATATCGAAATCGCTTAGACCGGCGCCCATTCCGATTGTGACATCGGGGTCCATTGGTGTAATGGTTTCATTGCCGTTTTTGGAAAGCCCTAATTTGCTGTAGTGCATTACACTGTTGTAATCGTATGGAACACCCATCAGCTTAGTACAGCCTCCTTTCAACTTTTCTACATTGTGTTTCTCCCCTGTTGAAACCAACAAGTTGTAAAGTTTGGAATTCTTAAGTAGAATGTACCCCTTTTTTAGTTGAAACTTTGAAAATATAATTTTTACCTTGTTCCACATTTTCCAAATTGATGGTTACGAATTGATCTCGATCAGGTCGACTGTGTTCATGCCTAAAACCAATGGCATGGACAAGTTCATGAATGTAACTGCGCACCGAGGGACATAGGTCAGTTAAATGTAACAATTGTCTACCTCCTGCTATTCCAATTCTACTTCGACAAAAACCCGTGGCATTCAGTATATGCAGATAATTCCCTTCATTCGTTCTATGTTTCAGTCTGATGCATGTTCGGGTCATAATGTGATGTGTTGCTTGGAAAAAAAGTTGTCGACTAGAATTTGCTGTTTAATAGAGTCAATGAACTAAATGAATAAACATGGTGGATTCCAAAAAGAAAAAGCCGACAGGTGTTTGCTTCAGCAGTGTATCATAAACTTACGAAAATTCGGATCAAATTCATAAGGAATGGTCTTATTTGTCCATTTCTTTCCTATTAAGTCGGATCTTAACGAGCGTTCTTCAACTATCTCGTCGTCAAAATGTTGTCCACCCTCGCAAGGGATACTTGCTTTCACTGAAACTACTAAATGTGCATAGACTTCTTTTAAAAATTTGAGATTCTAAACTTAAAAATTCTGAAAATAACAGTGTTTACTTAATTTGAGCCCCCTGAACCTTTCAGCTCTTAAATAACCACCCAGAGTTAATGCCGGGGCAATTGACAGTTTAAAATAAGGTAAGGTTGAAAAGTTAACTGGTTGGTTTACTAGCCAAACAAACTCGGGTGTATTTTTCATAAATAAAGAAAACAAAAAATAACTCTTACCACAACGGAATGCAATAAGGAGCAATAAAAATAAACTCATTTTAAAGCGTGTTCTTAAAACAAGGCAAAAATGATTTATCAATCCTAGCGCTTGAAAAAGTTCCTGAGATTAGCACGAATCTAACAAGGCGAATGTCAATATATTAAAGCTTCTTCCGTTATTTTACAAATTTATAAATCCACCTAGTTACCCTTATTAATTGCGTGACAAATAGGAACTTGAAAGGTTTTGGTCAACTGATGCCGTAAATTTTTAATTGAAAAAATTAGGCTTTCAAGATAAACAAGATTAGGTAATGCATTGGAAGCATTATCTATTTTTGGCTTAGAAAGCTAAAAAGCTGCATTAGTAATGCTTTTTCCACGAAATATCCAACTATCGTATGCAAAACTTTATTCCAAATGATTAGCTTTAAGCATAAAGTGTGTCTTTCTCTTTATGAGTGAACAGGATCTTGACCGTTTATAAGTTGATATGCAAAGCATTTCCGTTTCCAAGTTATTTCCTATCTATCTCACATTCAAATGCAAATAATATAACAATGAGGCAAGATTCCACAGTTGAATTGAACAAAATTATGTAAAATTACTTTTCTGTCAGTCCTAAAATAGCCGATGATGAGGTCTTCCTCTTACTACACACTAAAAATGCGACCTAACGGTTTTTCATTTGTGAGACAAATCACGCAGTCGACCGTGACAACCAAGAAGTAACGCTACTTCAAAATGTTGACAGTTTTTAGTTACAGGCGTAAGAAAAAGATGCTTATAATTGTATTTTATGCAGTATTTGTGTCCGCAAACCCAGTGCCTTTGACCTTCTTACAATGGTTCTCAAACACTCAGTGTGATGGTAACATTAAATAAGTTGCATTGACCCTATTGGGCTTCTAAACTGTAAAAATCATTTGACAGCAAGGAGTATTACTATGCAGGCTATATTATTTGTATTGGCTGGTTTATATTATTTACCTACTTTCTAAAGTGTGATGAGTAAAGAACTCAGGGGCTTACAAAAGCTTTACTGGAAAACGAATAAATGTAGTTATGAGATACAAATTGAAAAGGGAAAGATTTTTTGAGTTTTGTATTTTATTTAACCGGAAATTTTTTTTTTATAATTCATGACAAGTCTAGAAAAGTCGTTTAATTCCTCTTTCATCAATAAAAAACCCTGTAACTAAATCATCACCGGTATTTTGATACAACCTTATTTTACTACTGCTTCTACCCAAAAACTGGTTAGTGTCTCAATCAAGCATTAGATATTCTCCACAACTGCGAAGGATCACTCGGATTACATGTTTCCGTAAATGGTACAGATGTTCTATCAAAAATTTAATTGCAAACATTTAGTGAGTAACTCAGATTCAAATTAATGGCAGATTTCCAAAGCCTTCTACACTTTAAAAATGTTCCATAAAACAAAAATAAAATCAAAAGTACCCATCAGAAAAAAGGCATTCATCATTTCCTTTATTGACTATTATCCAGCTGGAATCCATTGGATTTTGCCTCATTTTGATTATCCATTTATCAAAATCACCATTAGTGTCATCACATTTCTAAATAATTTTTGGTAGTAAATTCAACCTTCCTTTCGTTAGTAAGGAGCATTATCTTGTTCAATTTAAGATACACATCAATGAAATTTAAATTACCGTAAGTTTGATTCGACGAGAATTTTCCCTTGAAACTAAGCACTGAACATCTCTGTTATAACTCCATGTCACCAAACGACTTCCTTTCGAAATAATTTTCAAAAAATCTGGTTTAAATAAATTAAACGATTTAGTTAACAGTAAGACCTAAAACTTAGACCGTACAGCTGGAAGTAAAAACACTTGAAATCCTTGTTGACTAAAATAAAAACTTACGCCAATCTTCTGTTGTCCATTTTTGATTTTCTGTACCAATCCAATTCGAAGTTATTATTGGCGTGTCTCCTATGTTGTCAGTCGTAACAGTTAAGTACTAAACGACAAAAGCAAATACAGAGGAATTGAAAGGCAAATAAAATAAGCATTAAATATGTTTTAAGTGCTGTTTTAGTCAATGAACCATGACAAACGGCAAACGGAAGTGTCGTTAGAAAAATTGTTTTTTAAAATTGAAAAGCGGGGTGAAAGAGAAATTTTAGGTGTTTTCACGAATGAGAGACTGGGGCTGTTTTCAAAATTTTATTTGTTCATTCATGTACGCGTACGTATGAATGTGAACGAATTTAACAAATCTACATCCACTCGTGTAACCCCCATCAAAATGCCATTCTTTAATCCTTCCGAGTGTCAAGATATCAAAAAATATGTTTTTATGCATTAATGTCGCAATTTTTTGTGTTTAAAGTTGGAGAGGTGTAGCCGATTTGGCCCATCTACGAATTCGATCCGTTTATTGACCTTAGGATCCCATTTGTGAAAACAGAACTTGAAAAACTTGACACTGTCAAAAGTTATTTGAGACCGGACACCCGACAAACACTAGGAACGTTCACATAAAGTGTCTAACCACACTTATTCATGGTTATCTGATTATTAATGGCGTTACCTTTCCATCTGCCACATTTTGAAATCGTAGTGCTTTCGTGGCCCAGCAATACAAACGGTTAATTTTCCTTATATCGAAATCGCTTAGACTAGGGATTACCCCAATTCTGACATCGGGATCCATTGGTGTAATGGTTTCTTTGCCTTTGTCGGAAAATGCAAATTTACTGTAGTGCATTATACTATTGTAATCGTATGGAACACCCATCAGCGAAGTACAGTTTCCTTTCCGCTTTTCTACATTGTGTTCGTTGTCTGTTGGAACCAAACGAAATTGTTAATAATAACGTTTTTTTTAGTTGAAACTTTAAAAATATAATTTTTACCTTCTTTCAAATTTTCCATATTGATGGTTACGAATTGATCTCGATCAGGTCGACTGTGTTCATGCATAAAACCAATGGCATGGACAAGTTCATGAATGTAATCTCTTATTTTGCCGGCGCAAGTTAAACCTATATGTATCACTTGTCTACCTCCTGCCATTCCAATACCATCAGTGCTACAAATACTACCGGTGTACCAGTCTCCCATTATATGAATATAATTATCTTCATGCGATCTAGGTTTAAATCGGATGCAGGTTCGGGTCATAATGTGATGCATTGCTTTGAAAAAGAGTAGTCGATTAGATCGTCCTGTTTAATAGAATCAATTAATTAAATAAATAAAAGTGGTGGATTCCAAAGAAGAAATGAGTGTACTTTAGCAGTTTTTTATGAACTTACCAACATTTGGATTAAACTCATAAGGAATAGTATTATTTGTCCATCTGTTTCCTATCATAAAATCTGATCTTAAAACGGATGAGGGCTCTTCACAAGTATTGTTTTCGAAGCATGGTCCACCCTCGTAAGGGATATTGGCTTTCACTGAAACTACTAAATATACATAGAGTTTTGAAAACATGAGATTCTTAAATTTTGAAAATGACAGTTCAGACTTAATTTGAAACCCCTGAACTTTTCCACTCGTAAATAGCCACCCAGGGTCGATTGGACAATTTACTGTTTAAAAGTTAAGGTTGAAAACTTAACTTGATGGTCTACTAGCCAGGCACTAACTACGTATGCATTTTTCATAAATAAATATAAAAGAAAATGACACTTACCTAAAGCGAATCCAATAGATAGAAATAAAATTAAAGTCATTTTAAAAGCTTCGGCTCTAAAAAAACAATGCAAAAATAATTTTTTAATCCCACAGTTTGAAAATATTGGTGAGTTTAGAAGGAATCTACGAAGGCGAATGTCCATGTATTTTACCAATTTATAAATCCGCCTTGTTACCTTATTTTTGTAATAAGGAAGCAATCATGAATAATTAATTGCGTGATTTATAGGAGCTTGAAATCTTTTTTGTCAACTAGTGCCATAAATCTGCAAGTCAAAACATAAGGCTTTCAAGATAAACAAGATTAGACAATGCATTGGAAGCAGTACTTTTTTGGGCTAAGAAATCTCAAAAGCTGCTGAAGTAGAATGGTTTTTCCAGAAATGATCGAACTATCGTATGCAAAACTTTAAAACTGTTTTGTTCTCTTTATGAATTGAACCGGATCTTGGCCGTCGAAAAGTTGGGTTGTAAAATCTTTTCTTTTCACATTCAAATGCAAATAATTTAACGCAGATGAGGAAAGATATCACAGTTGAATTGAACAAAATAAAGCAAAAATGCTTTCTAGTCAGTCTTAAGCTAGTTGATGATGAAGTTTTCCTTTTACTACAGTGAAAATGCGACCGACAGGTTTTTCATCTGTGTCTGTGAGACTAATCACACAGTTGACCGTCACTACCAAGAAGTATGAGTAATTCAAAATGATAAAAATAAAAACTTTAATTACTAGTGTATGAGAAAGATGCTTCTAATTGCATTTCATATAATGTTATCTTGGTTTCTGCAAGCCCCACGGGCCTGTTAGCGTCTTACAATGGTGATCAAAAACCAGTATGAGGGTTACATAAAGTTGCCTTGGCCCTATTGGGCTTTTACCTATAAAAACCACTTGTTTGGTTGAGAGCATTGCTCTGCAGTTTTCAGTTAGCTTTTATTCAAATTCTTCAATATAACTTTCAGCTTTCCAGTATCCCTTTTCAAAAAATTATTTTTTCATGACAAATTTAGGGGCTTTTTGAACCCACGACGATCTAATGCTTAACGAACAAAGCTTACATTTGAGCTCAAAATTTTGTTATGATTGCTTATGTCGTTAGTGGTCAAAACCTTGTTAGTAAGAGTTTCACGAAAAATGTCCCACGGACGGACAGGGCAGCATTTTGAATAACCTCAAATAGATGGAAATTGAATGTCTCCTTTCAAGCTTAATCTACTCACTATTGCCTGCCCTAATCATAGTTTGCAATAATATGTCCTATATCTACTCATTTTACATTTTCTTAAAATTATTCTAACTAAATGCAAAAATATGTTTATAAAGCCAAAAATGAAAAATAAAATCTTCAATTGTGATCGAATCAGATGACATAAAAGTGAGGAATACAGGTACATTTTATCGCCTAAATAATTCTACTACTTTGGTTACCTTCTTTAATGACCTCTGTCTTAGGAATAAATGCCCCCTCTAATTACTACCTCATGAAAAGTAGAAGGTTTGGAAAATTTACTCTTTCCCCATGAGTCTTGGTCTCATACTATTCACTATACATGCATCTATATATTTTCCACCCATGCGTTATCAAAGGTTGACGAGTTAATACACACGGTGTTCTAATCAAATAAGGTCCTGAAGTTCGTAACAAAGCCAACAAAAAATCTACTTAAGGAATGCCAATACAAAAATACAACCAAAAAATAATAGTCATTTTAAGTAAAATTAAGTCGTGTTAAATTCTAAATCTGAAAACAAAGTTATTTCTAACTTTTATGATAATGTGAATTATGCCAAAGTGTAAAAGCAAGCAAGTAATAGAATCTGAAGAGCCTTGTTTGTAATGCTTTTTCTATAACCTTTCCAATTAAGTCATACAATGCAAAAATTAATTTAATTATTCAGGATGACTCGATTTAAACAACGAGTGTTTTAG
>JAQGBU010001878.1:0-11147 GCA_034698605.1 Isotoma decorata | reverse complement strand
TTGCTACGGTTACTCCATCCTTAGTAATTTTGGGAGACCCCCATGATTGTTCCAAAATTACATTTCGTCCCTAATCAAAAAAATTTGTTAATTTTGCAATTACACACACCGACACATACAACCTAAACTCACTTAATTGATTAGCAGTTAGCAGAGCAAATAATCTCTGGTGGTGAGTCACCACAACCACAATTTACACTTGCACTTTGTTGCTACAATTTACACATACCTTAGGTCCCATTGTGACAGCCACGGCATCGGCCAGAATGTCGACTCCGTGCAGCATTTGAGCTCGAACATCTCCTCCGAATCGGACATCTTTTGCATAATTTCGTCGCTGTGTTTGGACTGCTGATGTTGCATTGGATGCTGATGCCAATGGAAACAGGTTACTTAGTCTGGCAGTTGCCACTTGACGGGCCAAAATTGGAAGTCGATACATCTGTGAATATCATGTGATTCAAAGAATTTGGAATTAAAAAAAAACAATGCACAATTACAATAGCTGACCTTTATTCACCTCTATGTTATGTACTATACCTCTCGGTTTTTTTATCATTTATCGCAAGCCATCAATTCTCATGCAATCAATTTACAGCTTCTGACAAGGCTTAATAATGTTCAGGTTAAAAGGAGAAAATATCAGCTAACCTTACCAACAACCAACCAAGCAAATAAATGCACAATCAACAATGCGGTTTAATAATTTTTTGTTACTCGAAAAACGAAAGTTTGAAGTTACTTCATACTTTTCACTTTGCACTTCTTCACACTTTTCTTTCCTTGTTCATTGTTATGAAAAATTGGCAGAATCAATGTGCTTTTTTGAGGCCTTGGGCCTCTTTTTTTTTCTTTGCTCGTATTTTTCGTAACGAAACGTAACGTCTTTACGAAAAAGGCGTGCAAAGAAATAAAAAGAGGCCGAAGGCCTCAAAGTAAAAGCACCCTGGCCAAAATCAAGAATGCAGTCTGCTGGTCAGTCATTCATTGCACAGTTAACAGTTGACAGTGCAAGTTCATATCACAAAATCCAGTTGCAAGTATAACATATAATAAGTTCTACGTTCTAAGTTCAAAGTTCATACCTTGTTCTTTTACCCTTTACATCCTTATCTACACCCCCACCAACCCTACCTTCACCTTCAACATTCAATTTTCGACATTCAACAACTCAACATTAAATTAAATATGACGAAAACCATTGCATGAGTAGCATGAGGCACTGCTAATTTATAATTGCAAATTGTGTAACATCTTAACTTGTAACTTGTAAAACTTGTAATTATGAATTGATATTTCATTCGTTTGTGAATGTGAATTGGATGGCTTGGCTTACGCTTACCTTTAGTTAAGTCTTTAAAATTTCCCGAGATGAAAAGAATCAAATGGATTGGAATGATGAACACACTGAAGGGGGTTTCTCTCTTGAACTTAATAAATGCAAATGTTCCGAAATTAAATGCAATTTTTCGAATGTAAAATTCAAAAAATGGAAATTTTAAGGAAAAGAGTGAAGTAATTTAGCCGGCCGGGCGTGTGTGACTTGAACTTGACTTCTTACACAATACCTATCATCTGCCTATCCACTATGTCTGATGAAATCTTCCTTCACGCTAAATAAAAGACCGGCTATGAAATAAATATCCCCTCTACTCTTTTCTTGGCCATCCCACGTGCAATATTTTCCTGGCCCTACCCAATAACCCAATGTGTAAAACCCCCACTGCCAAACCCAGAATGCTGGTGGAGTGGCCAAAATCGAGAAACTTCTCCATGCCTTCACTCCTTTCATCATCTTCCAGAAAAGGTGGCCCTTTCAGAAATAAACGTGCTTCTTTGTCATGGATATTTCGAAATTTTTATAAATTGCGAAATTTTATGGTTGAGGGTGTTTTTAAGTTGAAATTTTGAGGTTGGGAAGTATTTAGTGATGTTGAAATGTTGGGCAGAAATGTATGAATGGACCTTAGAGATTGCCTCTACATTTGAATTAGGAGGAAGAGTGGATTTTATGAATGGGCTGAACTGAAGTAGTTTCGCACATTCCGGAATTTTCTTTAGCCGGCTTGATTCATAAAAGTAGAATTCATTGTGCAATCAACTCACATCTCTTTTTTAAAAAGACTATTCATAATTTGCAATTCTATTTAAATCATCTCGGATTTTCAATTTTTTAACTCCTTTACCAGTCACTTTGAAGTCTTGGAATTCCAAATATTATATAAATATATAATAAAATGGTAAGCCATTAATTATAATATTATTTTGTGTTTAATTACAAATTCAAAATTCAAAATTAATGTTTGCTCCAATCAATTCACAATTTTTTAGTATTCATGATTCATCATAAGTATTGCGAGTGTGGAGTGAGTGTGATTGTGGATTGTGGGTTGAACTTCTTCGTTATGATTGTGTATTGGATATTTTTAAAATTTATATTCTCGTAAAGTATTTTTCATTCTGCATTCATTGTGTCCGGGCCGGGCACAGGGTCGGGTGTCCAAAAGTCCAAATTAAATGTCATCTGCTGTGACGTGTGACAGTCTAACCCAAATTTTCAGTCCTGTAACCCGGTTGAGTTGTACTGGCAACTGGCTGTGTAGTACTGAGAAATTGTATCATTTTTGAATCTCTAAAGATAATGTTTCAATTGTTCAATTGATTTTTTGTAGGCAGCAGCAGCTCGTGCAGCAGTACAATCAGTGGCCAAGAGGATTGTGCCCTTATTCGATAGAGTTCTAGTAGAAAAAGCAGAACCCATGTCCAAGACCAAGGGTGGATTGTACATTCCCGAAAAAGCTCAGGGAAAGGTTGTTACTGGCACTGTTGTTGCAACCGGCCCTGGAGGCAGGAATGAGGTAATGCTTATTCCATATTCTGAATACCCAAAGCAGACATCAAAAGCAATCTTTGACATAAAACATCAGCTCACGTTTACTGCTAAACCTGATTATCTATCTGTCTCCTTGCAGTTCTAAAATTAATGACAATTTTGAAATTTTAGAGAGGCGAAACCGTGCCTGTCTCAGTTCAAGTCGGAGACGCTGTCCTTCTTCCAGAATACGGAGGTACCAAAGTAGAATTAGACGAAAAGGACTACTTCCTCTTCAGAGAACATGACATTCTTGCCAAACTCAAGGAATAATTATGGCGATAAAAGAATACACACCTTAAGCTACGTACACGATATTGAAATAAAGTAGTCTCGAATGTAACATCAAGTCATCAAGTTAAATGTTTTTTCCAATTGAATCTAAGAGGTCTTGTTAATATGTACTGAACTTGTCATATGTTATTTCAGTAATAGAGAACATTTAGAAATGAAAAATATGTTTAAATCAGATCAATGCATTTCAACTTTAAAAAAGCCATTTGCATCAAGTTAAATCTAGTTGGTCCTAGTTTCATCCCTTGGGACTCGAGTCTGATATATAATAATAAATGGCATTGACTGTAGTTTATTTAGTTCAAACTAACGTAAAGTTATGTTTAAAAAGTAATAGGTTATCTTATCTGTACCAAGAAGCCAATACATAGTTATAATATTTTAGTTTGATACCAGTGTAAGTAATTGTTTGTATTGTACTTCAAAAAAGTCAGACAAAATAAACTTCTCTTTTCTGTTCTAATTTGCTGTTTATTTGAGTTATATTTTTGCAGAATTGTGGCTTGAGTTGTAGCTTGTAGCCTGAAAGGAATTAGGTCTACTGTTAAAGTTGGATTAGAACCCCCCCCCCTACATAACTCTCCAGGGTTAATATAATGTTTAAAATATTAACTCCCCCCACCAGATGTGTATTATACTATTATTTATATTGTTTTGTAATCCAAATTTAGATTGAAGCTGGACAAAATACTGCTGCCCCTCGTCAGGATCAAGCTTTCATAATGCGTTCCTATAATAATATAAGAAATGTGATAAAAGCTAATAATATATGAAAGATGGGTAGTTAGTGTTTTTTGTTCATTTCATTAGTTTTCCACTGGACTTCTAACGTATAGTAACTTACCGTAAAAGTCGATTTAGAATCTAGTTTAAAACCAAATTTTAAGGTTTCACATCTAAAATTGTAAAAATAAATTGAATTTGAACGAATTAATTGTTGGTTTTTTAGATAAAATGTTCTTCGGGTTTTGCTTTGAAACTATAAGTCCCCTCTGGAATAGATCCCCATGGTTAAAACAATATATCCCCATGGGGTTCTAAATCGAGTTTTACAGTAAGTATATTATATCCGTCTAATATACAAAAACCTTTAAAAAATGGAAAACCCGAACTCGCAAGGAAAACGTTAAAATCGACTCTCATGGTCTCATGTTGATGACTGTGATTGTTTGATGGTGATTACAGATTGCTGAATGTATACCTCTGTGGTTGCTGATGCCTTAGTGAATATAGAAATTTAAAAATTTCATAAGTTCTTAATTAATGAAATTAATTTATTGAGTTGTGTTACTGAAATAGGAGTTCTGTTTTTACTAAATTAAAAAAATAGATTAAAAGACGATTAGAAGGAAATAGATTGTTGCAGTTTATCTGTTAAATTAAATGCTATAATTTCTTTGTAAGCGAGCAAGTAATGTTAATGAGGAACGTACGAAATTCTTTATTAAAAAAATAGTGTGTTTTTTGAGCTCAGAGTTACGGAACGGAGCATTTGAAAAGAGTCACATCATCCTATCTCTTGTCATTCTATTAGATACAAAAGGTCATAAACCTAGTATAATATGATTAATGTGGTTTTTCATCAATTCCAAAGGTTAACCTTGACGCTAGACGCGATGTCACTTTTATGTGCATTTGCAATTAGCAAAGAAAAAGGTCTCAGGGTTCTAATAGATGTACATGAATGTGGTCTGACTTGAGAAATTAATGGACTTCTGGAGTTTGATTGATAGGACTTCATTGTTCCTTACATCAAAAACCTTATAACTTCCTTTCGTTATGAAAAATAAGATACCCACAAGGATTTTCTCGTTGTTATCACTTCGGTTTTTCTAAAATAAAGGGTTCTTGCACGGTAAAATCGTTTATGCATGTCAACATTTTCCTAGCAGAAGTATGCTTTGTTGCTTTTCGACTATCATTGTATCTAGAAATACGATGTTTTGTCTAATTATGTGAAATATGAAAAAAATGAATGTTATGATGTTTTAGATGAATTGCAAAAATATGTATTGTTCTGTATTTTGTACTGAAGTGCTAATGCATGTTTCACTTCACGCTAGTAACATTATACTTACCTTACCAAACTGGAATAACAAAGCCAAACTGGAACTCATTCATTATTTTGTAAGCTAAGCCAAACTGTCAGTAAATATAATAGATCGATGGAGTATGGAAAGACGAGCGTTTTGCAATGTATTTGCAATTTTCATACATATTATTATAGAAAAAATACTGTGTAAAGCTGGTTGCGGGTTACCCTTACCGGTTGCTGACGCAAATTTTTGCAATGCTTGTCGAAATACCACATGTTGTTTATTGTGGATTATATTTGAGAATGATTAGCTTAATGTTAACTGCTAAGGATTTATTGTGGAGTTTTCGTAAAATAGAAATATGATTTAATGAACTTCGTTTACCTGTTTAGACAGACTTTGGATCTGGACTTTTACATTAATACATTGTATGTATACATTTGTCCTAACTCCCAACTAAAATTAATTCAATGTTTGTCAAGGCGTGGTGGGTCTTTCTTTTGCGCATTTTGCTGAAGACTATATATGCTAGGGTAATTCAAGGCTAATTCAAATTAATTTTTAACAATACCAAGCTAAACGTGACATGTTCTTGTATATACTAATAATAAGAAGAATGATAAGAACAATTATGGGTTTTTACGGTCTTTTGTGCAAACATAAATTAATTACCGTATTTCCCTGTATAGAACCCCCGGGGGAGTTATTGTTTCAATCCTCGAAAAATGGGGGGCCTATATTCCGGGGAGGGGGGTTGTTCCGGGAGGAAGTTAATGTTTCAACTAATATTTTTTTCGAACTTACTAAAAAAAACCTTTCATTTTATTAACGCATTCTCACCAAATACCTAATTTCCATTGCTGTGTGTAAAATTATAGTTGATAAAAAATTGATGGTTTTTTCTGTCTTTACGTGCCATTTGCATAACATTCAGCTTAAAATGTGCAAGATACATATTTGGGAGGTATTATTCCGGGGGGGAGGTTAATATTTGAAATACCGTGTAGACCCAGGGGAGTTATTTAGGGAGGCAGTTATTCCGGGGGGGGGGGTTCTATACCGAGAAATACGGTACTTTATTGGTTGAGTAAAAATTATAATTGTACAAGTTTTGACTCATTTTATTCCAATTTCACCAATGTATTTCTGTTAAAGCTTGTAGCAATTTCGTTTTAGTAATGACTCTGTGTGATATAAATATAGAGGTCAAAAACCAGAAAATTGAGTTCATATTTAGTTAAAGTTGCTATACTTTCATCAACATTATAATCGATATATTTTAGTGCTCAATAGATTATTGAGATTATTGACTCTTACTTATCTTGTAATTCTATTCTTCAATCAGCAAAGAAAGACCACTCTAGCTCCGTCAGTCCGTCACCCTCTTCAGTTTATGTTCCAATGCAATATGCAATTTTAAGGAACAAGCTTCATAATGCAGCTAGATGGATAATAAAATGTCACTACTAACGAGTGCGGAATGAATCATTAAAATAAGCTGTCGAAGAACAGTCAAGGCCGAAGGGTGGGTAAATCTTATCGTATCATATTACATTTACCAATATAAGAACTATGTAATAAAAAACCTTACAATAATTCTTTATTTAATGTGATGATGATGATTCATGAAATTCTATATTGCACAATAGACAAGCTTGCACTTTAATGTCAAAAGGGGACTAAAAATGTTCAAAAAATAAAACCATTCGCGAAGATACCAACCTCATCAAAGTTGCATGCAATGTAGAAACTTTGAAGACATTTATTTGGTTTTACACATGAGTAAAGATTTATTTTTTATGTCGTGAAAATAAAATAATATCAATTAACTTGTCCAAACTATTGTGAATCTTATTAAAAGAAACATATGGTATTATACATGATCGATTCCAACCGCAAAACAATATATTTTAATGTAATTAGCAACAGTTTAATAAGCTATCGCAGTCTGTCGCGGTTGAACCAACCACCCATTACCCAGACAAAGAATGAGATGAAGGTGAATAAGCTTTTTTGCATTGTGGTTATTCCAGAAAATAGTTCTAATCAGAATTGAATAACAGTACGTATTCCGACCTACCACTACCACTTACTTTGCGTCATTTTTATAGATCCGGTCTCATTACAAAAAGCCCTGTGTCAAAGTTTTTGCTCCATTCTTTTCTCTTACGATTTCCTTTATGAACGTTTTCAGTATGTTTTTGGAAGTCAAGTAACATTTTCAGGTTGGTGCTTGTGACGAGTGACTCATTTTCACTTTTGTTAAGTTGAACACCTTTCAATTCAAAGTAAAGTTATAGTGTGGTCATAGTTAAAGCACATTTTCCCTACCAAGCCACTCAAGTTGCAGTTTTTTACTATAAACAACTCGTGATTCCCCGTAATACTACCCGATTTCGGGAATTCTCTCGGAATTTGGATCACTCCTTATAAAAATAGTGGATGCATATCGACGAAAGGTTTTCAAGTAAGAAATTGTATTCTGAAGTGAAAGTCCCCACTGACTTTCTCTTATTATAAAACATAGAAGCTAATATTGTAAAAGCTCATACCAGAACCAACCTCACCTACTCCCACCGACTTTCTAAATACACAACCTTTTTCTGGCGAAAGCCAGACCATTCAACGAAGCTTTAACTTTTACTACGCAACATTACTATTACTACTACTACTACTACTACTATTACTTTACTAGTGCCCTAAGACCTCGTTCATATTTGGATCATGAAATGCGGTTTTTGGGACGGAATGGCAGTTTAGCCTCCTATAACACCCTGATGAAATTCCCCAAAAATGCTCCGAAAGAGACTAAATAAGCGCAATATACGTGAAACGAATTATAGCCGGGGTTTTAGGGTACTACAGTTTAAGCATATATAAGATTAGGGTACATATATTAGATTTTCGGTTGTAATACGTTAGAGTTTCCATATCGGTTATGTTTGGGTCAGGATTCAGAATGACACATCTAGTACCCGGGTAGTCGGCGTCGTGTCAACACTTCCATTCCTAAAGCTCCGATGAATATTTTCTCCTAGTGTGTGTGAGGAGATTCAACTGGGCTTTAAATTATTTAAGGGTTTTTGCGACCAAATTGTAATCTTAAGAGCTGTTTAAAATTTAACTGAACACTAAATTTGTACGTGATACTTTTTGTTAAATTTTTTGTTCTATTATATTTATGCAGGATACTATTTTAGTGTAAAAAAACTGAGGATTAATGGTTGCTTAAATCCTCAATAAAAGCCGTTTAAATTGTTATCAGTTCAGGAAGTGTTAATCAAAAGGAATTTTTATTAGAAGATTCTTGAGTTGTTTTTAATTAATACTTAAACTTATAATCAATTGCTAGTGACCTTAATGCACTTTGAACAGTTTGATATCAGTTATTTTTGTAAGTCTTTATTTAAGGATTTGTTAATGAAAATAAGTCAGCTAATGCGGAAAAAATCTAGCTGTCTCAACCCTGACTCTTGGACAAAAGTTCATGAAATTTTCTTATGATTAAGGTAAGTACTTAATTACGTTACTAAATCCAAGTACCTATGCTACTTTTAAATTCAAGCTAACTAAATTTTAATTATTATCTTTACTTCATGAATATTGTCAGAGGGCTGAGATGGATTAGGAATATTTTGAGACGGTTTGAGACTTGAGACAACATCAAAACTCTAATCCTTAGCGAATTGTCTGAGAGTTCTGGCTACAGAAGTAATAATTTTCTTTCTTTTTGAAGTTGAATAAGCAAAACCATATTCGGTTTTTCGGTTGGGGTTTTCCAAGTTTTCATTCTAAAATATAAGTCAGAATACCCGGTTCGGGGAAACGTGCATGTATGCGGACCGAATTCCTATTACTACTACTACTATGATACTGTGAGCTATACCACTTAAGTTACTACAACTGCATTCATCCACCCTCTCAGGAGTTTGAAGGTTGAGTATGTGATAAAATAATATAATTTTGTCAGTCTTAGTTAGTCCTATAGTGTCTTTGGCGTTTCGCCAGAATTGAAAACGTTTTTACTTTAGTTCCTCTAAGAACTGAGAAAGGACTAAGGACTATACTATGCCACTTTTATGTCTGAGACTTTCCTTAAGGTCTTACTGTCGGCTATATTTATAAAATATTATTATCCAAAGTCTGCTCTATACTTGGGGCTTATAGTCTAGTTCTTTTAATATTAGTCTTGGTCTGGGTCTGATCAGGTTTTAATGTTTTACCAAATTGAGAAGGTCTGGGACGGGAAATATGTACCTAAAGCCGGGCTTTACACCATTTTTTGCATGTGTAGTAAAAATGATTTCCCTGTGTATTTTATGGAAGACCATGTTTCAGAACTCACTTTCATTTCATATGTGAATGTGTAATTTTCAAAGAATTATTTTTCATCAGTTTTTATAATTTTTATTCCCAATTTAAAATTAAGAATTAGGGTTAAGTCTAATTTTTTCAATACGCCTGCCTTACTTTGTAAAGATGAACATTGATTTCCACTTTTCCATTAACCATAACTAAAAGCTTTGAGTATATCTTTTGTTGGTGTGTCTCTTCAAAGTAAGACTTTATACTTTGACCTGAACTTGTGACAGAAGTTAAGTATTTCGTCGTAGTTAAAATGTGAAAATGGCACGACGTAAATATAATGATGTAAGCATTCACACACCTGTCCATAATCAATGGAGTACTCAACATTTTATGCTTTGTGTTAGAGTCGCATTGTGTCTTGTGTGTAGCATTAATAAATTAACTGGATTTCGAATGAGTCTTTATTGCGGCGTACTGTGTAAATGAAATGAATTCATAATATGCCTTTAATTATGAAAAATGTATAACCCTATATTTGCAGTCTCTTTTGCTTGCAGATAATAAAACACTGAAATTGCATAGCCTTAATTTCCATTTCATCTTTTTTCACAGTGACAGTATATCATAAAAATATCCGTCATTTAGATATCACCTTAATGCGTTATTAGAGCTAAACCCTATAAATAATTTTTTTAGGGCAAGGGCATGGTTGCTACTTTTGATTTGTACATTTTTATATTATTGTGTCCATGAGTTTGCTCTGCTACTATATTTCTTAATTATTTTGGTTGATTAAATTCTTTAAAAATGGGAAGGTGACCTTTTTTTGAATCAATAAACATTTTGCTATCCTGTAATTTGTGAAATGTCGATAAACCGCATGTCTTTCCACCAATCATTTTAATTCAAGGGCAAACCCTTTACCTTAAAGTTATTTAAGAATTTAGATGCCCGATTTTAGATTGGGGCATTTTGAATTAAACGGGTCTTCCTGAAGTAAGTCTAAGAAATTGGACAGGTTGTCCGAATTCGCAATTATTATATAGATTCCTTATTATAGTCTAATTAACGGTGTACAAATTAAAGTAAACGTGTCTAAAAAATGTCTTCAAAGATTTTAATGGTCTTAATTGCTCAATATTTTAGTAATCTATGTGAACCAGTACGGCTTCAACTTTTTTTAATGTTAGTCAGATGTGTTTAATTGGGGTGAATAACATTTGAAGTATTTAGTCCGTAGTTGCAAGTAACTTAAAAATTACAATAATAGTTTTAGAAGGGTAAATCGTTTTCTTTGATCAAAGTCAAGGTCACAGTGACTTCACAAGCCCAAAATCTCTGAATTTATTGTTTAGCTGCTAAAGGCCAAAGTAAAAGGCTTTATGAGGTTGACCAAACTTGAAATATTGCTGAGGAATGAATTGAATAAATTGCAGTTATTCAACTAAAGATACTTGTGGGAATCCTAATTAAATTATTCTATATTGTCCTTCCTTAGTTTTCAAAACTTATTTATTTTTTTTATCTCTTGATTAGATTAAATGTACAAATGCAATACATAATAAACCGTCGCAACGACTTTAGTCAAGTATCGGAGATGGAACATCTGTTTCTTCAGATTTTTAATGTTCCTTTGA
>JAQGBU010001877.1:0-11149 GCA_034698605.1 Isotoma decorata | reverse complement strand
TAGGTGGAAACATTTATTTTTTCTAAGTAAAAGTGGTAACAGTTACCACCCCACCCCAGAAAGTCGACTCCAACCGTGAAGATTTTTTTTAAGTATTAGGTTTCATTACTTAATTTCATATTAAATTACACAAAGTTGTGTTATTTATTTGGGTATGATATTTGATCTAGTACGTGTATGGGTCATGTCAATGTCATCATAAAATATCATGTTGATACATACTATTGGATATCGGTTTTTGTGACTAGCTTTGGTTTAATTATGTTCGGAATTGGCTCGTGCGATAGTTTTTTTAGTAGTTTGTACTTTTTAGGGTTTAGATACCCAGGGTTTTATTAATTTATTTTATTTTATACATTTTTTTATCTGGAATAAAATAAAAAGAAAAACCACTATCATCATCATTGAGTTGTATGAATTTGAGGAAAGTGAAAAAGTGAGATAGAGTTTGGCCTCGAAAGAATAAAGGCATGTAAATGTACAGAGAGAGAGAGAAAAGCAGGCACACGGACCGGACGGACGTGCGGACGGATTAATAAATAAACCGCTCTGGTCTATCATCCTGTCAAATCTGCCAGTGAGTGTTGTGGAGTCCAAGTGTCTCTAGTCACTTTTAATAATTTCTACTTTTATAATTAATTGGTAATTAAAATCACGGGTTTTTCTCACTTGAACAATACTCCTAATAATTAATTGGGTTTTTAGATAGTTAGAAACTTGAGTTGATTTTGGGAGTAATTAATTCACGTGAATTAGGCTGTAGACTGAAGATCAAAGATTGAAGGTACAAAAAAATAGAGAAAAAGCCAAAGTTCAAAGGTTATCGTTGTCCACGTTTTATCAGATTAGTTTCATCCGTCTACGGGGGAGATTTGATGTGCGGCTTATTAATGAGGTTTTAGTTGTAGCATTGCAATTCACAATTGCACATTTGACATTGTGAGTAGATTTTGTTTACCTGTCACCTGTTTTATCATTCATCATTTCATTCTGTTTTCTGAGAAGTGTAAGTATTTCATTTCCCATTTGTTTTTGGTAGATGTAGGTGAAGGTTCATTAGGGTGTTAATTGTTTTAACTGAACAAACTTAACTACTGTAACGTACCGTGTACCGGCTTATCTTAAGTTGTATGTTGTATAAAGATGTAGTAATGAGTCTAATATTTATATTTTTTTCACAGAGGAGCTGATAGGTAGTAAAGCCAGCAGTCCACACAGTAAAGTGTTCAGCACGTCACGCACAGGGGTCTACTAAACCAAGCAGTCAGTCTAAAGGTGAAGGCTTTTAAAACACAATTGCCAAAAAGGAAACGAAAACACATGTGATAAAGGTTTGTAGAGTTTATGTAAATTTTTTAATATGATTAATTAATTGTAAGTGTAATGTTTTTCCTGGAATTTTTAAGTTTAATCAAGATGGACAAGCTTCAAGAGTCAATGAGAAAAATGAAGGAAGCATTGTCACAAGTTCAAATGGATTATGTTGGTTGGATTATCAATAATCCTTCGAGAGCGTCTGACATGGAGTCGTCTGTCAAATTGATTTCATATCTTTTGCATGGGCGACTTAAAAGTACCTCGACTATTCTTCCCGAGCTTATTTATTGTTCTGCAAATGTCCTTGCTTTTTGGCATGATCACCTCCTTCGGCAGAGTGCTGAGCGGGCTAAAAGGGAAACTGAAGTAACACGAGGGGGAGAACATATTCGAATTGATGGACCTTTATTGTCTGCAGAATACTTAGAAATCCAAAGGAAATCGCGAGACTCTCAAATTCGAAAAATAAAATCTGTGCTAACTATAATAGATTATTTGGAAGTGTTCATTGAAGTAAGTGCCAGGCATTTGTGGGGGGAATTTGGACGGTGGGTGGTCATCATAATCGTTCAGTCGATCAAGTACGTTTTCAGTTTTACATCATTTCTCAAATATATCCGAAAACGGGAAATTTTATAATATTTTCGATGACGTATAATGGAATTCTTAGAACGGGTTTGCGTGCAGCTTTACTATTTCATTACAAAGTTGGAATGGTTGGAACACCTCTTGTTCAGCAAAGGCAGCGAGCTAAAGTGGGGTCCCGTACGGAAGGAAATTCTGCCGGTCCCAGTGTTGTTTTTGTGCTGAAGCATTCAGGGCGAGTAGTTAGAAAAATACATGCAGGTTAGTTAAATAAACTTAAGATAATTTGTTATTTACTATGTACGCCAAGGAGAGTAACTCATGAGCGAGCCCCATGTGCATTTATTCATTTATACTAATCTCTTTTTATGTTTTAGCTCCTCCAGTGGCCGCACGCGATTGGAGTGTTCCATCGTCTCCGGACTTGCCAACTGTTCCTAAAGAGTTGCCTTCGATTCGCATGATTGCTGAGGTATCATATTGAATAAGAATTCGTAAATAATTTAATTTTGAACTGTCTTGAAATTAATTAATGAATGTAACACATGCAATTTCATTCCATATTACAGGTACTACACTTGCTAAGACCCCTTACTCATCTGGTTTCTATGGGTTTCTGGGGAACTAATTCTTGGAAGTCTTGGCTTCTCAGTTTTGCTATGGATGTGACAAGTGTTCATCTTCACGGGCAACATGGTCGACTCTGCAAAGAAGAAAAGGTGGAACTAACACGGCGCACGTACTCATTGTGTTACTACTTACTTCGATCTCCATTTTACGACAGATATACAAAGCAAAGACTCCTTGGTTCACTTATGTACTTGGCAAACAGTGTTCCAATTTTTGGAAGTATTTGCGGAGCATTAGCTCAGTCAATTCCCGAATGGCAGGCGACATACTCATACATGTGGACGGATTTTTAAGGCTGATGCATGAACCATAGTGTAACGTTTCCAGTAATTTCCAAACTAGGTAGTACTGATCCAGATTCAAAAAATAATATTTCCTTTTCCTTTAATTTATTAATATTAATGTAATATGTATCTCGTTCATGTTACCACTTCCACACCAGCAGAGACGAATGTCCGAATTCCAAAGCCATTTTATTTACGCTTCCTTTTGTGCCTGTTATTAATTATTAAGACGTTGTCATAATATCCAATACTTACCTATATTATTCATTCATGTCAGGTGTGATACTGCTCAGTCATATTTAATTTTAAATATTTTATTTGCTCGATTAAGATGCAAAATCATTAAGTAGATTTGTACGTTTGTTAAGTACTTCATGTAAATGTAGTTAATGTCATTCATTTTGTCCGTGTTTTCAAACTGTGGGAGATCTTTGAAATAAATTTCATTTTACATCTGTATAAAAATTTGTTTTGAAAATTTGTTACACCTATGTGCAATAATCGGCCTATATTGATTCCTAACAAATTGCTAGGTTTTATATCAAAATAAATAAATGCAGTATGATATTACAGATGTTGTTTGGTTTAATTCATCTTCAGCACATTTTATTTGCACCATTGATAATAGGTAGTAAAAACAGTAGCTGGAAACTATATAATATGAGGAAGACACTTCCATGAGTAGCATTACGTGTATTAAGCACACATTTTGGTAATTGATATTACAATAGATTTTCACGTGAATATCTCCCTTTTGCTGTTTATTAATTTCCAGCTTTACAATATTAATAATTATTATTAAGAAAGTTTCCGAACTATGAAGAATATTCAGTACATAAAGAAGCTTAAGTGCAATAAAGAAACAATGTTTTTGCATTTGAGCTCACTTTTCGATCGAATTAAGCCTAAGACCCTGATAAAGTGTTATATCCTTTATTCTGAACTGGTAATTTCAGGTGAAAATAGCTTGCATCCTCACGTTTCGACGATGCATTGACTAGTTTAAATGCAGATGAATCGTACTTTACGATTGTAGTATCTAGTCCTTTAGGTTTAGCGTAACTGGAAGCGAAACCATGGAATATATAGGAAGCGCGTGAATATTTGTAATACATGTTACTGCGCATCGTCTGGAGGAACACCTTGATCAGGATAAGGCTCATTTAGATTCATTCTCATTTGAGGAGAACCAGGAGGATTTTGATGAAGATTATGAGGAGGAGCATGTAACTCCATCAACCCACCACCTCCAACAGCATTATTTCTTCCCCCATCGTTTAAATTGACGTGTCCCATGGCATCTGCTAATGGATGCACTTCAATTTGGTTCAGTCCTCCCAAAGGTTGATCTAGCACAGGATCAGCAGTTGCCTCAGCCAAGTTTGTAACGGACTTCGACTTAACGCACTGCAATTACGAAATATGCGTATAACAATTGCAACAATAGCATAGGATTTGAAATGGCAAATTTCGTTTCCGGCAATTGAATTTTTGTTTGACAGTATTACAGTAATTGAGATTTGTGAATCATGGTTACCTGAAAATCGACGTGACGGCTCTTTGCCTCTTCTTTTTCCCAAGACATTCGGATAAACGGCCTTTGAACATAATTGTATATTACTTCAGCACGTCCACCAGGCCGTTTTTTAATCTGCAAAGCAATGAAAGTGAATATAACAACTGAATAGTGTATGCTTAGAAGCTCTATCGATTTTGAGGGAAATGTATCTTACCTTTTCTTTGTAAGTCGGGTACCCCTCAATTCCAAGGCGAATTTTCTTTAGGCCTCTTTCTTTCAGTACTTGCTTTGCCACGTCTCTATTTTCAATATATTTGAAGAATCTGTACAACGCAGTGCTATTAACAGCTATAACCAACAAATATTTAAATACATTAGAACCAGAGACAAACATGCAACAGCGGTGATTCTGTAATTTTAGTACGATAGATATTTTGTACACACTTTGAGAATACTCTTCCCCCATTTGGGGTGGATACTCTTCATCCCAGTCTACTGTATCGTCATCCAACAACACGACAATGTGACACTCACGATCTCCTCTTTCCGCCGAATTTACCATTAGGGGAAGGATTAATTTTTCCAAAAACGCTTCGAATTGGTGTCGAGCTCCCTCGTTGGAAAGTTCATGAAGAAGGCCTCCTGACAAAAAACAAATTGTTCACAAAATGCTAAAAAATCAACAATCAACAGTGTTCTAGCACCGTCTATTAAAAGCGGTTGTTTTAATGTCTAAGACTGTTAGCTTGTAAAATACCGACTTATTTTTTAGCCTGTGCGTCGATGAAAATCAACTACATCACAGGGCACAAATTATAAGCGAAGTTAAGAACTGCCGTGATTTCAGTGAATGTAAGCAACATTTTGCAACAACAACTTACTCAGATTTTGGCATTTGATGGTACTTGCATCAAAAGGGATAAGTAGATAATCACAAGCTTCACGAAGCTCTTGAACACTGACGGTTGGAGGGCATCTGATCACCCCACCGCGATAGTACTCGAGTATTGCACGAAATACAGTTGCCGATAGACCTTCTGCTACCACATACTCCCCACGTTCATTTGGATGAACAAATTCCATACCTGAACTGAACATCCTACAAAAAATTTTAAAAAAATTACGTCAGAAGATCAGATTTAGTATACGTAGGCACTAAAGATAAATATAGGTCGAAGCACTTACCTCCCTAACATGGTGTTGGGAAACTGAGTAAAAATAGATGGGTCAACAACAAAACGCGTATTATCTACAACCAAAGTCAAACGATCTTCCATAAAGAAGTTAGACAAGGTTGAATTGGCCCCACTGTTAGATGATCCCCCAGCTTCACGACTGGAGTCATGTCCGTGGGACGCTCGTGATATGGACTGACCTCCCCTACTTCTCTCCATTCTACTGCTACACGAAACAAATACAGCTTTTAAACATCCAGTTGAAGATTACCAGAAATGAAACTGAACGTGAACATACTTCATCAAATACTTTGAAGTAACCGAGTAACCTAGGCAGGGAATACAATTAACGAATAATTATTTTTACTTTTATTTTACCTAGTTCTAGAATTAATCGGGTGCTTCGGAGAGTGTCTTGAAACGCTTGTATTGCTGGTAGTTAAGTTAACAGCAGCCCCTGGTTTCATTTCAATACTACTGGAAGGACTATTTGGAGTCGAAGTATTGTTACCACTGCTTGCTGTCATACTAGACTTCTGCACCAAACATGGCTTAGGCTTCGAACTACTTGCGTAACTGGAATGAAAACAACAATGAAGAATAAAATATAGATAGCTCACCCAGTATTCTTCTAAAAGACTCGAGTTTTATCTCGACACTAATGCAAAAGTTAGTTAGGTAGCATACTCAATTATACTCATTCCATTCAAAACGTTAGAGTGCAAGCTAGAATTTCATTTTAGTCCAACCCCCTTAGATGAATTTTTTTGTGTGGCAATCCGAAGACAAATTTAATTTTAACAAGTGAACTCTCATATTGTACACTCAAATCTAAATCCTCGTCCAAGGCAAAGCAAGCTAATAAAGCTAATGAAATTTTATCAATATAATTCTAGAATTCCAAGTAAAACTCCTGCTGTTTACTAAGGCCCTAAAATAGGTCCAGCATTCATCCAAGTCCCGAACCTCTTTATCTGTTATTACTTGACAACCCAGCAAAGCTGTGTTCAATATAACTCTAAATTATGATCTAACGAGTTAGCCAAAACGTAACGAAAAAAGAATCTTCTAAGGTCTGTAAAATAAAACTCCGTGAGTCCTGATGAGTCTTACAAACAAATTTTGAACACACTTCATACTGAAGTAATGAAAACACTTTAACTCAAGTGAACTAGTTTTTATGGTTTACCTCAATCGTGATTTGAAAACCCGTCGACGACGGTCATCTATATCATGGTAATCCTCTGTGTCAGAACTACTGTCTCGTTCATACGATGCTCCAGCTCCAGGACGATCTTTGTTTGACGCCATCCTACCCCCTGCTGTTACATTACATTAGAAATTCATTACTCCCAAGTTGATTCACAATCACAATTTTTCACAATCCAAATTAAGCTCGACTTCACCCTCAAAATACAATGCTTCATAAATTGTAAATATATACGCTTTCAGCTTGTCAAATTACTACTATTAATCCTACATCCGTTTTACAATTTGAACATCCTTCTTCTGACGATTTTCTAACGCATCACACACTACTTCATAACATACTACATTGCATTGCATTACTAACTACTACTAACTACGTAAGCACCACTTATTTGTTTACAAATAAAGCTGACAAGAAATTAACTTTTTACAAGCCACTGCACTCTGCTTATCCAACAACAGTGCCAGTTCCATATAATATATGCACTCAATATGTCATTCATCATTAAATCAATCATGCAATTACAAATTTGGTGATGTCATGCTGTCAAGCTTAAAAAACACAGTCAGTGCCGTTCCACATTCAATTCTAAAACTATTTTTTTTACGATCAAGTAATTAAAACTGCGGCTATTGTTTGTACTGATTCCTTAAAATGCAATATACACTAAACAATAAATATACTCGAACAGAATAAATCTAGTACACATAGTTACAGTTATCTCTATTTTCAATCCTCTGACTTAATTCCAAAATCTCGTGTAACCTAAAATTATGAAATGTCAAATGTACACGTAAAACAAGCACTCACTATTAAAATCAATCATTTTGTCTCAAAAGCTAAATGTGAAATGAAAAAGAAACTGGCAAATACTAGTGTGTAGTCGTAGTGACTCGTTCCTGTTCCTGGATAATACTACACATACTATTATATCAACTATTGCATTGCTATGTACTAAAAGATTAAAAAGGCAGTTGACAGTTAATTCAACTCCAAACGTGAAACGTAAATGTCTCCTGTCTGTTTGATTAAAGATTAGTTTGTAGTTAGATCATAGAATAATATATCTCTAGATTTGAAATTATTATTTTGACTCGGCTCAGCTAGAGAATCCTTAACTATAAAAATCTACAAACTTGAACCATCCAAGTCTTCCAACTTCCAAGTAATAACAAATAACGCAATTTAAAAAAAACTGAAAATCCAAAAATTACCTTGCAGCGAGCGAATCCACCGAAAATTTCAGTCTCCAATTTCATCTAACACTGCTTGGCATAAACACTTGCTCCTTCTTCTTCCGGGTAGAGTTAACTTCAGTTCAACCACTAAAACTACATGGAATCTTGTCAGATAATAATGTTATGTCGTTTTAATACTTGATGATGATACTGATACTAACTAATGTACTGACTGATGTTGATACTCATACCGAAATACCACCACCACCACCACCACACACACTTACACACGTACGTATATCATATATCGTATACAAAAAGTTAAAAGTATGAAACTTTGTACTTGCTAATTACACACTTATCTTTTAAAATGAACTACTCTTTGTGAAAAACCTCTCACTGAATAAAAATCTAAAAAGAAGAGGATATGTATTATTATTATTATTATTATGTAAAAGAGATTTAAAATCACAAGAAGACACAAGAAGGCCCCTTCATTGCAAAACCAATGGAGTGAGAAAATACTAAAAAACTAATATGCAATGAGTAGTGTGAGTCGTTCCAATTATTACAAATTCATTGGAATTTTGTTCTTCCTCGAGGAGGAAATATACACACACATACACACACACAGACAGACACTACTACTCAACTTATTAAAGATAAAACAGAGGAGGCAGAAGGTTACTACGCAGAAATTGGGTTCATAACCTCTTACTTGATAGATTCTTACGCCCATTCCACCTTATCCCTACAGAGGCATATGGGATTACAAAAGGGGAATGTTTTACTCTTTACTATACGGCCATCTCACACAAAGCTAAATAGTATAAAAAAGTATATTTGAAATACCAATTCTATCTAGGAATAATATGACTTGCAACTTCAACTCCTTCACTGGGTCACACACACCAACATATAACACCACACACACACAGTATGTTAATACTACATGAACATTGTAAAATTGTATGTAGGGATTACATTATTACTGGGATGATAATACTCATAAAATTATATCGCATCTCATGAATTTAGATTTGTTGGTTGAAAAAACCTTTAAAAACTGTACTGGTAATGGTAATCTGTATCCTAGGTAAGATATTTAAGAGTGGTCCTGTCACAGGGGTACATCGGCCCTTGGGCCCCTTTTATGCCTTCAGAAGTCCACAGGAGAATACAACATGGGAACATATTAATTCATGTCAAACTCATCATCATCATCCTCATGTTTTTGAATCTACATTTAAAACAAACTATCATCATCCATTTGATGTAATAAAACCTAATCCTTTCTGTATAATTTATTATTAATTTTACATGCTACTACAAAGCACTTTTCTAGCACTACTTTCCTAGCAGCAGAATAGTAGTGGCAAATGGCAAATGCATGTATTATTCTAGTAGATAGAGAAGCAATTTAATTTAGGTCCAAGCCATCGTCATGTCATCGTCGTGTTGAACATTTTGTAAATATTGTATGAAATGAAATATGTTGAGCTAGAATGTAATAGAATTTCTAGCCTAGAATGTATAGTAGACCCCTTTAGTTTACGTTTGGTCATAGTCATATGATGGGGCTCGGATGCGGATGGTGACATGACCTGAGTTAGTGTTCATGCTGCATGTGTGTAAGAGGAAACCATTTAAGAGTTTATTTGGATTATAAAAGTTGACTAGTAGTAGAGAGACGTATAATACGATGGTTAAGGGTGTATAATAAATGTATGGTAGATTTTTGTGTAGATTTAATTGTACGTGAGAGAGGGGCTAGAATGAAGAAAGGTACAGTTGAGACTGGTTACAGAGTTGCCTTTCAGTGTTGCACAATCTATGTCCTCGATTTTAGGAGGAGGCCGTTCTTATTCCATTCATTTCATTCCTATTCTACTCTTGAGGTTTTTTCCGACTCTTCAACTATACTCTCGTGTGTGTGTGTGATTGAAAGTAAAGTAATAAGAATTGCTTGGTGTGGGTCTCTCTTTACTAATTTAACAATAGCAGTTCTACCCATCGTCCCTGCAACTGCTATTAGTTATTCCTTGAAAAGTGTACAAGGGATACAAGAGATATTTAAAGGGACTAGGGATGAAATACACTTGAGGACATTAGGAAAGAAGGTCATTTAGGAATTACAATCCCTTTCCAGCTTTCCTTAAAACGTTCCATTTCCATCCATATGGACTGTCAAGGATAATAAGAATTGAATGACGAGGAGGACTTCTTCTTTCCAATCTCTGTGAACGGGTCAGCACAGGGTATGGTGGTTATCAATTTTATGATATGCAGAATTCTAGCGATTTAAATGTTTAGGAGAGATATTAGAGAGAGGCTAGACTCCTGCAGGATGGGATTAGTAGGGCTATAAGTGGAAAATAAACTGTAGACCTGAGAACGTATACGAATGAATGAATTACAAATTAATAATAAAAGCGTATCAAATATTTAGTACATTTGACTGGTATTATTTTGTATTGCATTAAAATAAAATCGGAGATGAAATATTATAAGTAGTATACATAATGTTATATTCATTTAAATTTAACTGGCTTGTCATGGTTTAGGTCCTCTTGTCAATCCAAAGTATTTAGGCTAGGAGTTAAAATGAGGAAGATTTCAATTGTAGAATATACAAATTAGCCAGCAGTAGTCGAGACTTCGAGACTTGAGACTTTCGAAAACTTTAGTTTACAATTATCACAGATTTTAGACTTCACGAACCGGACATGATTGGAGATTTAAAACTATAAAACGGGTAGGAGATTGCCTGAAAAAAAAACCAGAAAAATATCGTATTAGTATAATATGTAATAACATAATTATTTAAACTAACGGTGAATCACACACAAGAAGTGACGTAGGATTAACTCGAAAGACTTATTCTTAATGTGTTTACTTTTTTAAGAAAATACCATCGTCTTGATATTAATATTGACGAGTGATCTGAGTGACGGTGACAGACGTCAGACTTGATATGTTAAATGACTATTTATTATTAACGCAATAGAAGTTAACTTTTCGAAGGTTCTGTGCTCTGTACTGTCAACTGTAGTGTGTAGGGTAGTTATAATTGTCTATTCATTATTCAGAGTTAAACAAAATTAACTGTTTCTGGAAAAATACTCGAATCCCAAGAAAAATGCGGGGGTGCAGAATCTGTTTTTTTACCTGAAAGCGGCGGCTCAGAAAATTACCTGAAATTTTCGTAAAAAAAACTAAAAAGCTAAAAAAAAAAAAAAAAAAAAAAAAGA